>CAJVPI010000006.1:0-99928 GCA_910592345.1 Paraglomus brasilianum
TTACTGTCATGTTAAAACTAGCTTTAGCGAGCCTGTCAACAGGATATCGTAGCTTGGAAATAAAGTCGCATTAATATTGTAGTATTAATTTAATATTTGTCGTACGACTAGTCCGATACCTATATTCTTTGTTTGCTCGAATACGAACGAACATTGTCTCTCAATTGTCACACAATATAAGCTCTAGCCATACTAATAGTGATTTCATACTGTCATAACAAAGACGCTCAAGATGTGCTTTGTGTGTTTGAAGTCGAGCCTACTTTTATGAGCGCATGAGGTTACTATAAAAGCAGCAGAATCATACCTAACAATCATCAATTAAATTGATCGTAAAATCAATCGCAAAAGCTACTTGATCGCTTTGACTTAAACAATTTGAAAATGCCCATTTTTGCCAGCAAATTCTATTGTGGATTACTGATCGGGCTTCTCCTTGGCTTCATGCTTTATTATATACTCCACAAAAATAAACTTTACGTCATAAATCAAAAAATTGATAAATAATCAATTTAATCGAGCCTAAAAAAAGGCATAATAATAAACCAAGTAAACCATTCAGCGAACGAAGTTACTTGCCAGACGTCGAAAAACTGCTGAAGACTTTAAAAACTTGTTTGACAAAAGGGCTGGGCTGGATCCAAATTTTTCGTTTAACGAAATGGCATTTGAAATTTCCAAATTGCTGAATAAACAAAAGACCATCGCTGCATCAACAATAAGAAATTTTTACCTTCGACGAACAACTTCGCGGAAAAAGACGATCGAAGCGATCCAACGTTGGATCGACGAAGAAAAGAAGGAAAACGTAATATTTCGGATAAATTCTTGATTATTATTATTATCATAATTATTGTCACAGCTGATGCTGAAATCCGGCTGAAGCTGAAACCATGACCTTTCATTGGTTGATCAGATTTGATTCTCTAATACCATTGGTTAGTTTCAGCTTCAGCGCATCAGCTCTCACAATTATTATCAAAGAAATAATTCAGTCACATGACTAATATAAGTCTCGTTTTATCTGGTACCGAAACCTGCACTTAGGGAGACCCGGGAGAACCAGTAATATTGAAGTCACGTGAGTATAATTGTACACTTTATTTGTAATATCGTTTTTATTAAACAACAGACCTAAGAAAAAAGAGTAATACTGATGTTGCAAAAAGCGGTAAATACTCAAAACATTTACCGGAACACTTAAATTATATCTTCGGGTATATTCAACAGCTTTGCAAACTGTTTCGCTTTCTCTTTTAAAATTTCATCAGTTAATGTGACGTGAGTTTGATACTGTATGAACCATTCGTACATTGCGTTTTCAAGATCGGGATATTGGACATCTCTTGATCTTTTCAAATTAGAGACATTTTCATGTTCCTTAATGTCATTTCGCTTCAGTAAACGTCCAACAGTCGTTGGGTTGATGTCTAAGTTAAATGTTGCCTTAACCCACTGAGCAACATCTACATGGGTAGCATTAGGGTTACTGTCTTTGTACTTGAGAACAAGCAATTTTTGCTTGTTGTTAATGTGGTTCTTTTAATTTTTGTAGACATTCTCTAAAGTACTTAAACGGAAATGATCTATAGATTTGATTGGCTGTTTATTGAATTATGCACTTAGAGAACATTTTTACATATAAGGGGCCAACAAATGTCATGCACTTATAGAATAGGGAGAACCTGCACTTATCTCATAGGTCCCAACATGGGACCAGATTATTTCCTGCACTTAGAGAGATAATGCACTTAGAGAAGCTGCACTTAGGGAGAGTCCACTGTAGATGATAATTTTACGCATTGGTTTCTCGCTTCCTTCAGCTGTCCCAGCAGCATTCTTGATCTTGCTTGATAATGCCGCTCATCGTCACAGGAGTCTGAATAATTGATCACGAATGTGTTGTAACATGCACGAAACGATCAATGTAATAAATAATAATTTGCTTGCTACCCCTAATCATGTATCACTCAAAAATCATGTGACTGCCCTTTTTTTTCGCCCTGCGTGATTATGAAAACTTCTTATTCAAACCATGTTGTTAGCATCAGGGGTTGTTAATAATCTAGCAATTGCTAACTTGGTTCAATCATCCTTAGCGAGTGAACATAAACTTAAATGGATTCCTCGCTCGCAAATTATCCGCATAGAGTCAAGCCAAATTGACAACATTTATTACGCAATTTACGTGCATACGCGGGATGATGGTAAAATCGAGGAGATAATGACGATAATGCTTTTATTATTAGGAAATGATGAAATCTGTACACCAACACTTGTGAGTGAATTTGCCAGAATATACACACTTCCAACACACAAGTACAATAATGATGTTAATCAGTTCAAACGATATAAGAAATGGCTTAAATGGCGCAACAAACTAATAATGGGGTTTACCAAGTGCGATGATAACTATTACATGGTCACCTATAGAGACTTTTACCATTGTTATTCTCGATATGGATTCTGCACTGCATGTGGAATACTCCGATGTAGTCCTGTGTGGTGCATCTGTGGACATAAACAATTATCAGATGGATGGACTAGCAACAATAAGCAACTCGACGTGTTTATTAAGAAGTCTCAACTACAAACAAACTCACCAAATCATGCCTATCTGGAATGGATTTCACCTGATTGTATTTATTATAGATGCTTGAATGGCCTACCTACTGATGAATTCGTTAAATTGACTCCACTTGAGATAACAGACGAGACAAATGATTTATATTATGCCGAGGTAAACTATTTACTTATGCGTCATGTTTATTGAATAGTTTAAATAATTATTGACTTATTATCATGTATCATTTCCACTAGTTATGTGATAGGTATCCAGAGATTCTTACCACTGATGTTTGGGTTACCATCGGATTTACATATAGATGGGGAGAGTATTGTCTAATAGAACAAAAGCATGGTGCGTTATGTCTGGCGTGTATGGAGCAATTAGAACCTGGGATAAATGCATTCTGTTATAAATGTAAAGCACCAATACCCGTTGATTGGATTACAGGCAACAAGTCATTGGATTCATTTATTATGGAATCATGGAAGAATATAAAGAACGTATATGATGCATATATACAATGGATCGAATACTCTGAATTAAGAAACATACAAGATATGACATCATTATGCCATGGATGCACACATATGGCAGAATGGTTGGAACAGAAAACAAATGAATTGACACGTGTGACACTCAAAAAGATAGTTGACAAACAAAATGATCAGGTAAATTATTTCACGCGTAAAATGCAAATGGTATTATTAACGTGTGTGCGTTTAAATCAGTGTTGTTAACAATTGTATTTGTTTACTCAAATAGCTAACTACGGAATACCCGGAGATATTAACACCAGATAATATTTGGATAATTGGGATCACTCGGGAGCCATCTACTCGAGAATATTATCTAGTTTTCTACCACGACATACACTCACTATTGGATAGATTTATACGAAATAAAGAAAGTGTAATGTACATGCAGTATGGCGACTTTTCCGAACTCAAAGAGATCGGATCTGGTGGTTATGGAGCAGTTTATACTGCTGAATATAGAGGGAATGTACGGACCACGCCACAAACTGTTGTACTCAAACGGTTTAAGAGTTTTGATGGAACACCAAAATTAGTCATTTCCGAGGTAAGCAATAATTGATAGTATTAATTAAAGTGATATTTAATTTGATACTGTAATTATTTTATTTAATAGTTCAGAAATCATGCCAAGTGCAGCCAAAATTATCATTTCCTTCAAATTTATGGAGTGACACAAGACCCAGTAACAAAAGGGTACATGATTGTTATGCAATATGCTAACAAGGGTAATCTTTTGTCTTATTTGGATCAAAACATTAACGGTTTGACGTGGAGGATGAAATTACTGCATTTGAAGTATATTGTAAAGTATCTGGGCATTATTCATGATGCGGGATTAGTGCATTGTGATCTTCATGGCGGAAACATAGTTTTACATGGGCATAATAATCCGTTCATATACATATTCGATCTTGGTCTCTCACGATCAGTGAATTCACGTCAGTCAAATTCAACCATTCGAGGCGTTTTTCCCTTTATTGCACCGGAAGTCTTCCATACCCGCAAATTTACGAAGAAATCAGATGTGTATTCTTTTGGTATCGTTATGTATTTGATGGCTACTGGCGAACCACCTTTTAGAGATAGTAATAGGCAGTTCGATAGGGATTTAGTATGCAACATTATGGGCGGACTACGACCATCGATGCCTGATTCCGCACCAGAGGAATACAAGAAACTTGCCGAGCGGTGTTGTGATGCTGATCCTGATAAGCGTCCAGATGCATATTCACTTTATTGGGATGTTATTGGCAAGCTTGCTAAAGAGGTGAAAAACGACAATTCATGGAATGCCGTCTATCATAATAATGTAAAACCCTTATCACGTCTCGAAAAGGAGAGTAAATATTCTAGCACGCTCTTACCTACTGGAGATCTGCCTAAACCAAGAAATAGTTATGATATGGATTCAGCTGCGGGTATGGTTACACGTTGGTACAAATAAAGTCAATTTAAAATATTAACACCGTAAATTTCTTATAATTTAGATACTCAAGGAATAAATTTATAATTCAACCGGGCTTATTTTCAAAGGTTCGAATTATACGATGTGCTTCCACGTATGTCAATATGGTTGAGTTAACAAGATGCCGAAATAAAATCGTGCACGTTCACTGTTAGCTGCCTTCCGGGGTAGATCATTTGACTATGTATAAATATGATACATTGTTTTATGAAATTGGTAACGAGTTTCGTCCCTGAATAAAATACGTACAACGTTTGACATTGTTTTCATACTCAAATCAATGCAGTCACAAATTGGAATATCTAAACATTTCTTATTGTGGAACAACTAGTCCGTTGTTGGATGCCTGTTGAACTTGCATCGTTAGCTGTCAATAAAGATCTTACATTAAACTTGCATCGTTACGGGGCCGTGAAGGCTATGCAGCAATATCATGAAAAGAGTGGCGATATGTCTTTGGGGATATCCGTGGATTGATGATCCATCACTTGCGTAACGCCGTGGAATGACCTAAGGTTCGAGTTCTTATAGAAGTTTCAGATTCGCTTTTATCGCATCTCTAGGATTTTTGTCTGCATTCTAGTCATGAAGTGGCTATCGCGTCTATCAAGGCCTTATTGTGACCCTGCATCAGTTATGAACATAAATTAAGATACAAACCAGGCAAAACTGGCGACTGTATTGTATGAAGGTTTGCATATGGTCATGTGATTAAGATTATATTATTAGAACATGCCAAATTTTATTAAGATAATCAACTCTCGTTTTTGAAATACCATTGATGTTAATTCTTCTCTCTTTAAATTTTTATTGATGCTTTGATTGTTAACAGTAGATACTCTATAGAAAGTTTGCTGAGGGAAATTTGACAACGCAAACAGTTTCTTTCCCATTCCCAAAAACCTTTCATGTTATGTTTGTCCGTTTGGAAATATATTTATCCAAGGTGAACAACCGATATCAGTCATTGGTTATAAAATATTGAGTGCGTCGAAGCAAATAAGAGACTAACATCGCCTCGTTCCACATAGCTTTGGGAGTATTCAACCAAAGCTGGCGGTACCAATTGACATCTCTCACTGGACGACTAGAAGCAGAAGACTCCGTCGCGTTAGACATGCCCATTTTCCATGGGTGCAAGTTTTTGATATTATACAATCGGATTACTTAAGCAACTATGGAGCGTCTCGGAGTAATCAGTCCAGTCCCAGGTCAAAATACAAATTATGTTTCATACGCGTAGTCTACTGCGTGAGTTTTGGCACAGTCAGCTCACAGGTGCTACATTTGAATGGGAATAATTATTTTCGAATTAAAGAATAATTTTCATAGTACATAACTTAACAAACCAGTATAACCTAGAATTAATATTATATTATGTCAGCCATTGCAACTAAAATCGTCGAAAAAATATAATGTCACCCCAGAGACGAGCTCTTCTGAGTTGCTTAACGCACTTACAGATGATAGAAAGAGGATCAAGCACTAAGACACCTTTGAGATGATTTCAAATTCAGTGGTGAACAGATATCCCTATTCAAAAAAGTGGCCGGCGAAAAGTCATAAATCTTACAACTCTAAACAAATGCAGAAAAGAATTTGCTCAACAGATTTTACGAGACAAACTTGGTGAAAAAGATGCGAAGACTGAATCACAAAAGTTAACCAAGTTAGCGTTGAATAAAAATGCTGGACAAAAATTTCCGAGATTACAGAAAAAACTAAGTACCGAACGGACCGACATTGCGTAGGCTTTCTTGACCAAGATTCGCAAGCAACGTGAGTATTCCTCACTAGATTTCAAGCGTTCGATTTCGCAAAATCCAAATAAATGCAAATACCTTTATAACAACACTGTCCAGAAGGAAAGCAGTTCTACATTCTCATTCTCGGTCAGTTGACGTTTTCGCGACAATGGGTGCAAAATTTCTCGGAATTTATTACTTAACATCATATTACAATAAATCTAGAAATCTAGAAATCTACTTACGGTAACAAATAGATTGATTAATTCATATCTCAAACATATAGTTAGTAGTTTTGACTACAGAACTGCATATACTAAATTGCATACAAGTCGATGATTATTTGCCACGACGTAGCTATTTATTTGGCTTCTAACACACTTCCCTATTATTCAGATTGTATAGTCAGCACATTTTCTTGCTGCAATAATAATACATACGTATAACGGCTTTCGATCGCACACAATACAGCGTCAACGTCATTATAGTTTTGATAGTAAACTCATAAAACATGCTACGCTCTACACTGCCTACAATAAATCACCGGATTTCGCGAAACTTTACTAGTAAAACATATGAAAAGTCTTTCTTTTCAAAAATCTCTCCTGCCCATGTATGACAATAAATCTTGAAGCTAATTGATGGTGCTTTTCGAAAAAAATAGCAACTCATTTGTTATATCTTCCTGTTGTATAGCTGTAGCTCGATGAAATTATGTATACGTACTTTTACATATACAATCATATATTTTCATATCGTAATTTAAAGGCAACCACTTCAACATGCTACGACTTCATAGCGGTAAATGTACAAAATTTGTTGTTATTTTTTTTCCGAAGTGCAATCAATTAACTTCAAAATTATACAAAAACTGTTGTCCTTTGCATGGCATACATGGGTAGGAGATATTTTTGAAAAGAAAGACTTTTCATATGTTTTACTAGTAAAGTTTCGTGAAATCCGGTGATTTATTGTAGGGCAGTGTATATTGTCTAGTTCCGCATTGACATCCATTCTTCTCCCTATTTCGGAATATTAATATCGCGCGATAATCTCATCTGTACAACGCTATTACTATTACATCGATCGGAACAAATGCTGACAATTCCGAAGTAGTCAAATTCCGAAAACTATTATTTCGATGATGATAAAGATGACCTTCACCTGATCTGAAAAGTGTAGCAGGAGTTGCGGGGTCCAAAGAAAAAAGATTTACAATTAAGCAGATTTATTATCACTCGTAAAACTTTAGCAGAAATCGACGAAAGCGCGAAAAATTGAGAAGTAAACTGAGGGATCTTGAGAAAAGAACCAGGCAGCCAGAGAGGAGTAATTAACTCCGATGATAGAAAGGTGATTTCACGTAATGTCAATGCTCTATCCGGTTTTGCGCCCGCCATATTAATTTTAATCTATTACTATAGTAATAGTCCATTACATTGTCTGGTCATGTGACTTCAATTTACTCTTCTTGTGCTGCAGATATTCATGCACGATGCAGGACATTTGAAGATGACATCGCTCTGTGCCATTCTACTCGTCACCAAATCAAGTGGAGGACATGGTCGTTTTGTATTCAACTATCCAAAGGATCCCCAGCGAAAACATGAAATAATAGATTACACTACCGGGGATGAAGAATCCGACGCGGAGACGATAAACGAGAATATGCCAGGAGATGATGCCGATAAACGATCTATATTCTCGCGCATTGAATCGGAAGCCGACCCAATCCCTTCAAGAAAAAGAGTCGATGTCGCTTCACGAAATGACGATGGGGATGAGATTCTACTTGGTTTCAAGAAATCGTATTTGGCAGACTTTTTGTTGCCAAGATCTAACAGCATTAGGGACTTCCAACTTACCGTCGATGAAATGACATTTTTGGGACAACCCATATCTTTCACCAAAGCCTCACGAGATATTGACTTGCGGGAAGATAAAAAAAAGGATGACGACGAAAACGTAATGGACAGTCAAGATATTGATCAATCCGTCGGAACAAAGTTGCCGCCAACAACGAAACCAGCGAACCGGTTGAGTCATTTTCATCTGGTGTTTGTTCTGGAACCACCCGAATTGGAATTGAGTCAGCAGGTGGATAAAATGTTCAAGCATGTTATAGCAAAAATCACCGCTGCTCTCTACTATGAACAAGAGAGATGCGATTATGTGAGACAGCAATCTGACTTGATAATGCAATTGAATGCTGCAAGATTAGGTATGTGTTGCGAGAGCTTATACTTGTGTTGTATGTTTGCATGACTACATCACTAATACACCTTGTATCGACAGATAAATCGCCAGATGAGCTTATGCAATTAACTTTGAAAAAAAGTACTCTTGCTAGAACAATAGCGGATGTCTATGATGCAATATCTACAGACTCAACAGCCCACGTCCTTGTTAATGATTATATTGACATTTCATTACAGATACCATCGTTTTCACCTTTTAACCAAGCCGATAATAGACAAGATTTGGATGAATATACACAGTTTCCTGTCATAACTCCGCATAAGACACTCTTATTGTTAGAGGATCCTCAAGAAATTTTGAAGGCCATGCCGTTGGACGCAAACCCAACACTAGTTCAGCTCATACAAATTATTACCCCCACACAAAGGTGAGCACAGTCGTGGTTTTATATGCGAGTATTCGATAGGCTACGGTGACTCTGTCGAAGTGAAATACGCTCTCATCAATGTTCATTACGGCCGTAATGGTTATTTCTACTAATAATAACTTAACGGTATATCTTTAGGCTCGGAGATCTAATCAGTTTGCTCGACTGTTCTCTGGCACAGATTTACAGAATAGTAGCGCATCTTATTTATTGGAGAAAAGCAAAACTGATTGATGTTATTACCACGAAAAATATTTACGTTACCTCTCCATCAGCGGATCTAAGATAGTAAGTGGTTTAGCTTGATAGAAGCTTGTGTATTGTCCAATCATCCTACTCAGTCTCTTATTTACACGCACTTTCTCTCTTAAGCCTGAATGCTCTAGCTGCTGATTTCAGTCAACACTGTCCGAAATTGGACCTAATCACATTGCTTTCCGAGCTAAACACTCCTGCGCCTAGCAAATTGGAAGACATAATTCCCATCACTTTCAAAGAGCAGAAGACAATTTATTTTGACGCTATTGCTTATCTACTGCGTAAGGGGCTCATTGTACAATTGCATGCATACATTCTTGTAATGGTCCCACCATATATTCATATGGGAAAACAAGGTAGTCATGACCATTCTAAGATTATATCAACTCCAATTTCGTCTCCTGAACAAGCAAGTGAGGCAGAGCGTAATTGGCTCAATAGCATTACTGCCGGTAAACCTGAAGAGACACGGTCTCTCTTTGACAGGTAAATCAGTTTGATGGTTGTATCAAAGATGACTGTTATAACCAACCTGACTTCATTGTAACGTCTTTTAAATATTTGCTGACGACATCCTTCTAATCCGTTTAGATTAATACAATACTTTAACGGACACCATTATCTTGAAGAAATCTTGTTGCAAGAGAACATATCTCGGAAAGATTTACGCTTGGTGACCGATCGGTTTGAGGCGTTAAACGCCTTGTATATTTTATGGCATTATGGAACAGGTTATTGATTATTATAATTATAGTATTTATTGTCTTTATTATTAGTCGTCATTGCCTCTTTTTATATTGTCGCTGATTCTATATAATTAATTGAATATGTAATAAAGGATTATTGATACCACAGATTGCTAGACTAGGTAAAGAATGACCAAAAGGCAGTTAAGCAAGGAAATGATTATGCACAAAATAATCTTATGAAAGTGTTTACGTCAAGGTTTATACCAGCAACCTGTATGGATAAATTGACCGGCATTAGTATGCTTGATGTTAGTTAATATCACACATGCGTTTGCATTCTGGGAGGTTTAGTGCGATATCTCGTCCTATAAACAATAGTGATCAAGCTATTAAAGTGTCAATCCACGCGTTTAATATTGGCACTTTGCATTAACACAACCACACAACTGGAAATTGTGTTAATCAGTCTATTTAGTGTGTAAACATGCACGAAAAGAAATTCAACAAGGATGTCGAGCAAAGTGAATCGTGATCGTTTAAACAGCTTTATCCTGAATCTGTAACAGACACATAAAGACTTTCCTGATCGTAAATTACAATCGTTATGGTGCCGCAAGCAGCTTAGTAATCGCCCGTTAATTAACAAGAGAGTATTAGTTTAAGCAAACAACGATAGGTCATCTTAAGTAAACATACTAAATACCTTCATTGAGTCATGTGAAACTAATAAAATGATTTATCGATTGATAAATAGTACAGTAGTATGAGGTTCACTTTAGAGAAGACGAGAATTTATTCTTTATTTCATGATTCGGCCACTACTTATATATATATGTGTTGAGTGATACACTGTAATAATAACATTAACTGATACTCTTTAAATCGTAAATCGACCTCGTCGTCGCTTGGCAAAAGGAAACTCGCCGCGTGACGTAAATAGTATTCCCGTACGTTAATCTATAGAACAAGTGCCTCGCGGTAATAAATGTAAATATTTCACATAAGTAATATTCAACGATAACAACTGTTCGAGAATTTATTCGTAATGATTCTTTATTTCAGTTTGAAGATTGTTATTATTATCGTGTATCTGTAACTATTACTCTAACGTTCCTAATTAGTGATAAATCCGTAAATTAATTAGTAGTTCATGGCAAAAGAAACTCGCCGCTCCAAAGATAACATAATACTTACTATCACTTACCGCGTTAATCCATAGAACAAGTAAGTATCTTCTACTTCTGGTACTAATAAACGTAAATCGATTAGTTCATGGCAACGGAAACTGCCGCATGGGGAACAACAACTCACCCGCATGGCAAAGGAAACTGCCGCATGGCGTAAATAGTATTCCCGTACGCAGGTATGAAGTATCCGCTATCGCTCGTGGAATACTCGCCGCTATAATGATATATAATACTTACCGTCACTTACCACGTTATCCCATAGAACTTTTGACATCGCTGCTATTGCCACATCACCTACAAGAGTGATAAAAAAGCGCCTAGTCAACTTCAAAATATTAACTCAATGTTTACCAACTGTATTGTGCTGCTCTTAGCCGTCCATACTAATAGACGTTGTCACCCGCTCACCACGCTGAGGTGGCAGCACGTCGAGCGGGAATAGGGAATTGTCCACGAATGCCGCTGTTAAAGGCGTCAAAGCGCATCGACCGATAAAAGCAATAGTAAAAATTTGAGATATATATTAGTTATTACGGTTTCTGAAGTCAAAAGTTGACATTATCATCTGTAAAAATCAGATTTGTCTTTAATGTATGGATATGCGACCAGCGTACAGCATAAGTAATATATTACGAATGCTTCCTACCACCTCCCATCCTTCCTCCGCCTGGAAACGCATTCCAACATAGACATTGTGTAGTTATAGAAACGTATGAAAGCGGATCAACCAGCACACGCAGTTATCGTAAATCGTCTTTACTCATTATACCGCATATGCGCCCGCCGCCTCCCTCTGATGACCCACCAAACAGGTGCTATCGACGCGTTTCAACATTTCCAACTACTAGAACGCAGTTACAACCTTTGGGTGGCGAAGAACTTCTATCTACGATTGTGTAATACGTAATGTAAAACACAACCTACGGGACTTAATCCCTTGAGCAGTGAAGAACTTTCTATCCACCACGATTATAACTGGTTTACAGACATTCATCATGTATGCTAAACTACTAACTAGACTTGTATAATTTACCCAACTTACCAGTTGATAATGTCGTTGTGGCAGTTTACCGTCATGCCGAGGACAGGTAATAAATAGTAGGTTTGCTTCGCAACTAAATACGCGCGTTTTATTTGTTTTGTCTCCCGACTTATGTGTCGCTTTCCTTAACTATGGTGCCTAAACGGATGGACTTTATTAATATGCTTCTCCGTTTACCACGTTCGTAGACGTCGTCCGCGTTTTTTGTAAAGGCGCCAGTTTACCGTCATGCCGAGACAGGTAACTTTGCAAAAAAAAATGAGCATGATAACACTGGCGTACGCGGACAAGCCGTATTTATTTGTACACGGATATTACCCCTTTTCTGTGTCACTTCTTGAAGATTCATTGTCTCCAGCACAATTGCATAAATTTGCAGAAAATCAAAATTTGCCAAAAAAAAAACTATTTTTAGTACACTCCTTTAAACTTATCAGCGCGTTTGTTAAGTTTACACCAAAGTATAGCTTTTATGTCCCCTTTATCGGCTTGTTTGCCTGTTATTGTCGCTTCCAACGTTATATTTACTTCTTTACATACGTATCTTGCTTACTCTTTGTTTATTCTGTTGTCTTTCGAAACAGCTGTTTTATTGTCCGGTGCCCGCCCATGTTACCCCCCTCACTGCTGCCTAAGCTTGAAGAGACACGTATCGGTATTAACGATAAAGTGACAATGAAGAAACCGCCTGTATACTGTACTAAATGCGAAAGTGGCTTAGGACGTCATATCTGTATACATATGTACAATTTTTCGAAACAAGTTTTTACGATACTTTAACAATTATTTGTCACTATCATATGCTCTATTGCTATATCGGTAACTTTATTGGTTTGTTTTTATGATAAAACAAACTGCATGTAAGTTAACTTACGTATTTTTTACATTGTGTCCGCTATTTCAAGTCCGCTTTAATAGGATATAATGCAACAATCTTTTTGGTGTCTTTTACGATGATCATATTGAGAGCCAAGGACTTGGGATGACCGGAAATCATACGAACTTTGATACAAAAGTTTGAAGAAGTAGAGAAGTGACCTATCAATGAAGTTTTCAGAAGACGAAACTATCTAACTTATAAGGCATATGTCTTCGCCTTGTGGCGATTGAATTAATGACGTATCAGTTTCTGGTTTTGATCGATGTACTTTTTAACTTTGAATTAATGAGTTGCCTTTGTTTAGTCGGCGATAACGAAGGACAATAGAATTCAAAAAAATAGAGTTTGTGTCTACGGTTTTATTAAAAACGCTTATCAATACTTCGGGTTTGATACTTTTCGTAATCACAAAAGTTTGTATCATGTCATTCTGAACCACACTCTCTTATCCCTTCTCTCACCAAATATTCTTTATGTCACATCTTATTTACTTAGAATGACAGTGTTCAGACTAACTTAGCATGTCTCACAACTATCGAATCACATCGTTAGGAATAAAATATCTCGCTCCGCAATTGTATAAAAATAATCATCTCCCGATGAAGTCACTTGCATTATGATGTGCGATCAATTGTGCCTCATGAGCATCACGGTGACAAAGACAAGGGATGTCTCACGACAATACTAAATAAGCAGGTGTTACTTTAACGATTATCAACATCATTATCTTCACTTTCCCGAAGTTAAATATGACAACTCCACCAGTTCGCAGATCAGGCCTACAACAGTATGAGAAATTGCTGGCAAAGTTGAAACCGCTCGAGTTTTTCTGAGCGAATGGGTACTTATAAGATTATTGATGACAGACATGTATAGTAACTAAAGAAGATTCACATATCATCAAAAGTTTGGTTTAGGATCCTTACTCATTTTTTTAGGTCATCCACGTTTTAATTTTGTCAATGAGGAACACAAAGCCGTCAACTTCTTTGTTAACTTCATTCTCAATAGTGGCGCAGCAATAATCATACTGATATCGATAATCTTTCGTTGTGTTACAAGTTCTGTCTTCACTTTGACGAAAAGGTTTGCACAAATGGGACTCAGTTCGGTGGTATCCCGATGTTATCGACAGGTGGATATTCGATTACTTGATTAAAATTCCTGTTTACTGCCTTCTTATAACCTAACCTAATATATTTAAAGCTTCCGAGATGTCTCCCGATTGGTCGCAGATTTTTTGCAACATCTGCGACACTTCCACCGCGTAATTATGCACAGATAACACCTCCATATGAAACCTTAGTATCCAACCTATCCGTTATCTCCAAAACTATACTTGGTTCCAAGCCACTTACTCAAGCTGAGAAGATATTATATGCTCATATATGGGACCCCTACGAAGTAAATTCAATAGTTCGTGGGGAAACATACTTAAAGCTGAGACCTGGTGATTATTTATTCTGGGTAATATTAATTCAGCAAGTAGATAATGCGTTGGATTAATTTTGTTTATAATCAAATCGTAGACCGAGTAGCAATGCAGGATGCTTCAGCTCAGATGGCAATTCTCCAGTTTATGCTATCTGGTATGTCCACGACTGCTGTTCCCACTTCCATCCACTGTGATCACTTGATCGAAGCTTACGAAGGTGCGAATAGTGATGTCAAGGTATGATCTATATAAAATCTATTCAACCATATGCTTTCTGTTTTGATCAATATCGTCATGCTTGTTATTGCCTATTTGTCATCAATCGCAGGCGGCTGAGATAACAAATAAAGAAATATTTGATTTCTTGCAAAGTGCTGCTGAGAAGTATGGAATGTCATTCTGGCGACCAGGCAGTGGAATTATTCATCAAATAGTATTAGAAAATTATGCAGCTCCAGGAGGACTGATGTTGGGAACAGGTAATCGGAAGGACAGATTGAATGGAAAAACGGAGATATAACAAACTATATTACAAATCAATTATAATTCTCAGACAGTCACACTCCAAATGCTGGCGGTTTGGGTATGATTGCAATTGGTGTTGGTGGTGCTGATGCTGTTGATGCTATGGCTGCTATACCATGGGAACTCAAGGCACCAAAGATTATTGGAGTGAAGTTGACTGGAAGATTGAATGAATGGACCAGCCCAAAAGATGTTATCCTGCATCTTGTTGGTAAACTAACCGTTCGTGTAAGTATATGTCATGATGAATGTTAACATATGCAAGAGTTACTCAAAGTCCTTGATGGTATTAGGGTGGTACTGGCCATATTATTGAATATTTTGGACCGGGAGTAGACACTCTTTCGTGCACCGGAATGGCTACTATTTGTAATATGGGAGCAGAGGTAAGCGATAAAACAATGAAGTTTATTGCAAAATCCTCAATCAATAATCTATTGCTTATTGTTGTTAAGGTAGGTGCCACCACGTCTCTCTTCCCATTTACTGAAAGCATGTACAGATATTTATCTGTCACTCGACGTGAACCTGTTGCCAAAGCTGCTGCTTCCAACCGATACTATCTTTCAGCAGATTTACATGCACAATATGATCAAATAGTAGAGATTGATTTATCCGAGATTGAGCCTCATATCAATGGTCCATTCACCCCAGATTTATCGACGCCACTAAGTAAATTTGCAAGTCTTGTCAAAGAGAAGGGATGGAAGGACGAGATTAAAGTTGGATTAATTGGTAGCTGTACCAACAGTAGTTATGAAGATATGGATCGAGTCACAAGCATTGCTAAACAGGCATTGAAGAAAGGGATTAAGCCAAAAGCTGGCTTTTATATCACACCGGGGAGCGAGCAAGTAAGGGCGACTATCGAGAGAGATGGACAAATAAGCGTACTTGAGCAAGTCGATGGGAAGGTGCTTGCTAATGCCTGTGGACCATGTATCGGACAGGTAAAGTCAACATAGACTGTGTTGGCAGTACATATCAATAATTACTCATTCATATTGTGACAGTGGAAACGGTCAGATATCTCAACAGATGAGGAGAATGCAATCCTAACCTCGTTTAATCGTAATTTCCGGAGTCGCAATGACGGGAATGCGAAGACAATGAACTTCTTAGCTTCACCTGAGGTAGTGCGATATGGCATATTTTTTACTTCATACGATGTACGGCATCTGGGCATAACAAAATTTTGTTTCCAATAGCTAGTAACAGCAATGACATTTTCTGGGAAATTAACATTTAACCCAATGGTGGACACACTAGTGGATAAAGATGGGAACCCATTCAAATTCAGTAGTCCATATGGGGATGAATTACCTTCAGATGGATTTGATGCTGGTAACAAACAAGCAAGCGTGAATTGTCCCAATTAATAATATGCAGCTAAATAATTCACGTTTGTCATTTATTTATTGAGGCAACCCCGATTATCATGCTCCACCAGTATCATATCCAAACTCTACAACAGAAATCAAGATTCCTGCAACATCATCTCGTCTTCAACTCCTCACGCCATTTCCACCATTTCCTGGCCACGAATTTAAATCGCTCAGAGTTCTAGTTAAAGTGAGCGGGAAATGCACCACTGATCATATATCAGCTGCTGGCCCGTGGTTAAAATATAAAGGCCATTTGGAAAACATATCTAATAATACGCTTATTGGAGCTGTTAATGATGACAACGGGAAAGTAAACGTTGTCAAGAATGTATTGACTGGTGAGGTGAGTCATACTACTCTTTTAAATAACTGAAATTGGTGTTATTGTAAACATATCACAAAGATTTCCTAACAATCTAATCTAATACTGTAAAGGATGGAAGTATCCCTGATGTTGCGCGACATTATAAAGAAAATAACGTTGCTTGGATTGTAATTGCTGACGTATGTTTCTCTCATAGTCAACCTTCAATTAGTGGAGGCTTCTACAAATTCCTGCGTTTCTCGTATTATTTTATGACATGCTAATTGACATTTCTCGCACAGCACAACTACGGCGAAGGCTCCGCACGCGAACATGCAGCGTTGCAAGTTCGCTATCTCGGTTGTCCTTTAATTATTGCACGTTCGTTTGCACGCATTCACGAGACTAATCTCAAAAAACAAGGCGTCCTTCCTCTAGTATTTGCTAATGAAGACGATTATACCTTCTTCAATGGGGGTGATTTAGTGGATACTGTAGGTGTAGTTGGAATTGAGCCTGGTAAGGATGTTATTGTGAAGCTTACCAAGGCAGACGGAAGTGTTAAAGAAATCAAGACACATCATACCATGTCAAAGGATCAGATTGAATGGTTCACGAGTGGAAGTGCATTGAACCGTATAGCTTCTAGTACAATAGGGAATATTTAAAAATATTTATAATTTCGACTGTCATGTATTTAGCCATTATCTCAAAATCATTCCGGAGTAAATTGTTACTATATTGATATAGTCGTTACTTGTCTATTCTTCATTTCAGTGATCACTTCAGAAAAAAATTTATTTTTCTGCTTAATCGGCAGATTAGTAGTAGGCGAAGTATGAGCATGTGCAAAAATCTAGTATAAATTTAGAACATACGATAGAGTTGCGAAATTTAGAACATACAGTTCCCTCCGAAAAGTCACAAAAGTTTACGAATCACACCATTAGTAACATATCTGTATTTTACGCTTGTTACTTTACAAAAATTTTTCCAGCTTCATTTACTAGAAAAAGATCGTCAAAGTCAACAGAGAGTTTTGCCTGTAACTTTAATCGCAAAATCCTCAATATTAACACGAAAAGTTTATTAAGAATTTGTATTCAAAACACAAGTACAAAGTTTCATAATAAATGCTCATTAAAAATGATAAGCATAGAGACTGTATATTAAAACATTCTAATATCTAATAGGTTTTCCTTTGCTTTGTATAATTGCTTGGCAATACTATTACGAGAATACAAACAGTAACATATAATTACCTTAAAATAACACTATGCCAACCTCCTGGCAATTCAACTTTCCTCCTTGGCTTTTTTGACATTAATTTTATATAATCATCAACTGATAAAAATTTAGAGAATCCACTTTCTCCTCGAATATCCATCACATCATTGATTATGGAATTACAAAATGCATTTCACTGACAAGTAACTACCAAAAAGGATAATTTCGAAATAATGTTGGTAAATATTTGTCGGTAAAACAAAACGATTGTCGGCGAAATGATTGCCTCCATCTTAGACAATTTGAATACATACGAAAATAAGTTATTTCGCTGGGATTTCTTATATTTTATAAAAAGTGTAATAAATTCCCCAAGGTGCTGTTCATCAAGTCTGGTGACTGTACAGGCCAGTCAGCACCTCAACACCATTACCATTTTTGAGCAGTATGAGAGGTGTGTTTAGGATCATTACCCACATAAGCTCGAAAAGTCTGTCACCCAATTTAATCACGAACATTATATCAGGTCGCCTCCCCAATCAGCTACTTCCCTTTTCTTTCTGCACTTGTAGTACTTTGACACTCAGAACTAAATATAAAGAAGGCTTTTCAAATGGGACGTTCTTTAACAAAGCCCGAATCGCTGGCACTATGATATTAGATACATAAGTACCTTCACTGATTGATCCCACAAATTAGGACTGAAAGCTGTGGTTTCCCATGTATAGCTCAAAACATCGACGATTCCTAAAGTAACTTCCCTAAGAACGTCAGCTGACTCTTTCCAAGTACCATCGTACAATATTAGGGGTGACTTCCATTCGGTGCTTTGAACAGGATAACACGGACTGCACAGGTGAAACCAATCAACATTTAATTATGAAGAAGAGTATGTTGATATCTGACGCATAATTGATATTACGAATTAATTTTCGATAATCGGCGCGTCAAGAAGACTTATGATCAAACGGAAGGTTTTTTAATAACAGAAGCCTTACCGAGAGGGAGTGTATTGGATTGGCTTATGAGATATCAAGAGTGACTTCGTATGATAAGCGGTTGGGTTTTTATGCGAAGATATCCGTGACCCGCTATCGTGTGGTATGGCTCATACGTCTAAAATAACAAATTTATTAAATCAAGAACTTTCCAGGAAAACGCGAGCTTTGTTTATTATTTACCGTAGAGTTCCGAAAACGAGCCATGCTGTAGAAAGGATATTGCATTTTGGGCACGTTGCTCCGCAAATAATCGAATGTATGACAATAATATCTATATTCTTTCTGTGATACAAATCATTACCAATAGATTTACTCCTTCAGTAAGACATGTATGAAGCGAAATGCAATCTCATAGCTTCAAGTCTTTACTAGTACACAAATTTATGTGGATCTAACTAAAAGCATACCACAAAGGACCGAGGCATGCAAATGCTTGTTCGCTTTTGATGGCTATCGTGATCCGATATTACGCTTTAGCGACTTGTCTCAGTTCTGGACTGAGTGACTGGGTTCTGATGAGACAGGTCCCAAACTCGGCTACAGATGTGCCACCCAATGTCAATTTATTTTTCAAAATATATGATCAATGATCGGATCGTGTACCTGTTTTTCATAGTTGGTATTTTTAATGCCGATCGAGGGTTCGGTGATTCATATTAATTTCTCCTGGTGCACCATATATAGCACATGTGAGCTATAAGGGTTAGGGTAAATTTGCAGATCTCGTTGGTGCACCACTGGTGTACCAGGCGAAATTAATATAATTATGATTATAATCATCGATCGATTTGGGGGGTGGATAGATTTTAAATGCCGGTCGATATTAATATCGACCCATCCGATCTAATCGCGCATATAAAAGAGGCCAGTTTCAAAAGTATCTGTTTGTAAAAGACACTTGGGTAACAACACTTTAGAATGGAAACTCCCTATGTTGATAATGCAGTCAAAGCGCTTGGAATCATTTCCATTGCGTTATTCTTAAAGTATATGTTTCAAGTAAGAAATACTACTGCTTACAATGTGTTGGAATCATTATACACCATATAACGTAACATATGCATGAATATTCAACAGACAATTTACGTTGCGTACTTTGGACCATTGAGCAAGATTCCTGGGCCAAAGCTTTCAGCGTTAAGCACTATCCCACTTTTATTCAGGGGCACTAATGGCAAAAGGTAAATTTACAGAAGGTAAATTTTCATTAGTTTATCTACCATTATTAATACTCTTGTTTATTAGATGGTATTGGTATCAACGTGAATTAAGACCCAAGTATGGGAAAATAATCAGAATAGGTAGATCGTGCTAAAACGCATCAACTCTATGGTATGATGGCAACTAACTCGTGAAATTTCTTAGGCCCAGACATAGTTCTTGTCAATGATAAAGACATTATCAAACAGGTATAAAGTTAGTGTTACTGGTATATCGTTGGGATTAGTTAAAAGTGCTAATGGTCTGTTATATTCCATGATCTCAGATTATAGTTAAAGAAGTAAGTACGGTACAAATATCGAGCGCGGTGTTATTGGTGTTGTCTCACACAATACCGTCATATTTAATAGGATTGGCCAAAAGGTGATTTCTATAAGATATATAGAGCTGCACCTCATTTACAGACATTGTTCTCGACCACGTAAGCGTTCTCCTAATTGTGATTAGTGAAGAAGTGTTGTATATTAGACGAATCTAATCGTGATATTCTTGCTTGTGAAATCAGCGACAAAGCATTTCATAAACAACGGGTAAGTGCTCAAATACATGACGCATTATATGCTTTCTAGCAGATTATTATTCCCAACATAATTGTTCGTCTCTACATTTAATATACAGCGTCGATTGCTCGCACCGGCTTTCTCTATCAAATACATTCAGTCTCTTGAACCATATGTGGCCAAGTGTATTCGCAATTTGAACGACAAGATCGATTCACTGATTCAGGAAAGTTCATCAACTGATGGAGCGGTAATAGACTTGTACAGAATGTTGATTAATACAACTCTGGTGCGTGAACGAAGAACGATTAATCTGCCTGTATTATGCCGCACGCTACTGATAGTTATCACTTAATGTTGACAACCTGTTACCTTAAATTGTAGGATTCAATTGGCGAAACTGCATTTGGGGGTAGTTTTAATATGATTGGAAAAGGACACCACCCGCTACCAAAAGAGGTTTTTGTGGAGTTGAGCAAGCGTATGCTGGTTTGTATAATTCAAGAAAGATCTCTTAATTAATTGTGCTCGTTAAGCTCACTTGACAATTTGATCCCATATACGCATAGAGAAATGGATTTCCAATATTCAAACCGTTCGTAAAGAGTAATCAATATCTGTATGACGTAAGTGCATGCTGCGTTATGTGGGTCTAACTATTAGGTAAAAACACATCCATACTCATTGATTCTACTTTGAAGTTTTCAAGCGAACTCATCAAACGGCGTCGTCAAGAAGTCGGAGTTCGCCGCAAAGATATTCTCCAGATTATCCTCGATGCTGGGGAAGGAGAAGCGGCATTAGCGGATATTGACATTTATGAGCAAATTATTGAATTTCTTGTTGGTGGGAGTGACACGACAAGTTATAGCACGTTCTTCGCCCTGTTAATGTTGTTAACCCATCCGAGTAAACTGCACAAGCTCATTGAGGAGTTGGACAACGAATTTGTTGATTTACCAAGGAATGAGCTACCAAAACATGAGAAGCTAAAGAATTTACCATATTTGAACGCTGTCATAAACGAGACGTTGAGATTATGGCCTATTTCTTTGGGTAAGTTGGCGCCGTTTAATTAGTCCTAATACCAATTGCTATTCAATTTGATTTAAACGTCTTTGCTTACCATCACTGTTTCTCATTAAACAGATGGAGGTAACTAGCAATTCTTCAACGCGTTGAAAGGTTCCTTCCCACCCTGTCGCGAGACTGCGACTTAAAAGGCTGTCGCAGTAACTTCATTAATAGATGATACACTACTATTTTTTCATATATCAGGTAGCGGGCGTTCACCAACAGAGGATAAAGTTGTAAACGGTGTACTCTTTCCTAAGGGTACTTTAATACTCACTAACTATTACGCTCTTCATCATTCGGCTGAATACTGGGGCAAAGATGTCAATGAATTTGTTCCTGAACGTTGGTTCAATGATGACATACCACGCGACGCATTTTATCCATTTTCGGCTGGTTCGAGAAACTGCATTGGACAGAAGTAAGCTTCACTTGTGTAATTTCGACACGTAATGATGTAACTTAAAATTTTATATTAACACACATCTATACGCTATAACAGCTTTGCTTGGTTTGAGATGCGTCTTATAATCTCGTCACTTTTAAGGCGATTCAGATTTGAGGATATCCCGGGCCAAAATTACTCTGATATTGTGCATATTGTGACACCCTCTCTCGCCCAAGATGAGTACAAAGTTCGCGCATGGAACCGACCCTGACTGTGACCGTGACCGTGACATTATATAATCATCTATATTAGAAATATAGATCATTCTTGAGTTGATAGATTAATTTCCAGTTCAAAATGTAAAACATCAAGTAATATAAATAATTTAAAACCTTTCGTACGTTGTACAAAACAAATTCGAATAGTTTTATTTTACTTTCATCCACTGAATAGCGAATTCCGTTTGCTACATGATTGGCTGATAATTATTTTTTCAATAATTTGGCCAACTCATTGGATAAGAAGATAATACTGTGACTACAGCTATTAATTTTTGATCGCCTGACGAAACTTTTGGTATAACGCGATATTAGAAATACTGTACGAACTGTAACGATTTTGCTATTAGAATTCGTTATAATGAGAGAATATATAACTATTGTGGAAATGCTTACTTTGGGGTAAGTATAACGAGTAAGCACCCCCCACATCGTATATAATTAAAACTATTATCCGCGCACTTGTAATACCATTAGTCGATTTCATACAATTATATTATACCCACTTAGTCATTGATTATTCCACTCAGACAGGTTATGCCCACAGATAGCTACTCTTGTCTAGAGAATGTACAGTAATTAGCTCTTTGCGCCAGTCCGTATGAGAGAAACCGCTACATGAGATCAATAAAACGCATCGGTTTGTCATGTAGTTTTATATAAAAATTTTCTATTCAAATTGCTTCATTTTTGGGTGAGTTAAAAGGGGGAGGGATATTTATTGATTTCGGCTCTACTCCATCTTTTATGGATTGAAATCGCGCTGTAGTATTTTCAACACCGAACCATAACAATAATCTGCAACTGATAGATACGCTCAATATCCTCCTTAATATTAACATTGTTCTCCAGCTTTATTTTGACAAGTGACTTTCCTTAGAATAAATTATCAAATGGTAAAGAATAGCCCTATTATAACATCAATATTTTGTATCTTTTAATATAGACGGTTACATTTATAATATTACAACTGTCTATCAGTAAGTAATAAATAGATAGTGTATACAAATATTTTTATCAGAAAGACGAAAAGCTTTTGCCAGAGAAGAATTATTTCAGAAAAGAACGTTGTCAAAACCATTCACAAATTGTTGATAAATACAGACAAACAAATAAAAACGTGAAGTATGAAATGTACTGTATTCTAATTTGGCAGAGCAACTAAAGAAGAATGTGACTTTCTCTCAACACGATGGCTCTGGTTATTTTTCGAATGCGGTTTATTTTAAAAAAATAATAATAATTTAAACATTGACAAGGTGTCAAATTATTTTATAAAAATATGTTGGCATCTAAATTAACGAACGTGTGCAGCAAGCGTAACAAAATTTAACAACTCCGTCTTCCTTTTTTATTGGCCGAGTATTTGGCCAAATTTTCTTTATTGCGAGCGTATCTACTAATACAAATTCAGTAGACTTTATTCTGTAGCAGACGTTAATGGTCATGGACCTATTGTCCAGTTATACCGCCGTTACAGCATTAAACCTCGATCAGACGGAATTTCGCGTTCAATCTATGAGAAATTTAACAACTCGCTGCTTGGTATTAGACTGACATTGTTGGGGGTTGGGGGGTTTTTTTTTCTTTTTTGAAATACGCTTATCGCACAAAGTATCGCATTACTTGATAATCAATTAGTAAAAATATATATACTATTTCTTTTAAAGTCTCTATTGTCTGTATATGCTGTGTAAGTCACAATAACTTTTATATCACGTTAAAGCTAACCGATTGCATTTTAACTATAAGTTATAATGTGAAAACATATGAAAAACAACGCCACTTTATTTGTTGTAAATGGACTTGTCAAATGTAGCGTTATTTAATTTGATACATACTGTATATACGGATAAATAAAAAGCGCAAAACCCGTGAACGATTCATCGACTCGTTGATGTTGTAAACATTTTCATTTGGCAATATTTTTGGCAACTGAAGGCATTTCAGGAGTATGCAGAACATGATCCTCCCTGCAAGTATATAAACTGTACCGTTTTGGAAAATTGACTCTATAAGTGGATAGTAACAACTGCTCGTCGAATAGATCATATGACGATTGACACATTTGGGAATTTGCCACAGTCCGCAAAAGCACATTTTATTCTATTTGGAGACAATCCTATGTATAGAACAGTATAATTAAGTTAAGGTGTTCCAAATATAGAACTTATATGTAGTATAGGGTTAAGAGCATTATAATCGTCGCTATGTGTAATCAGCTTAATAAAGTACCATAAATTAACATGCCTAAATAAGAACTATATTCCCGGTCGGGTGCAACAGTCGAGTAATGGTAGTGCCATTCATCAATTACTTGTTCTAAATATAACTTTAGTCAATTATGCATAATTTCTCTCTATATAAAGGCCCTTTTTGCGAAGAACATTTTCATAATCCTTCCCTGTTGTCTACAAAATGGCCAAACTGTTTACTCTTCTTTCAATCCTGGCTGCAGTCATTTTCATCGAAACGGCTCCCACAAGTGGACAGATCACCACCGCAGTCGAAAGTGAAACCAACTTTTGCATATTTCTTCCCCCACAACTTGGTGGCGGCATTGCTGAACATGAAGACGATGCGGTCGTATTCTGCACAACACCATTGTCCTCTGCACCCGATGCCGGCCTTATTCCCAGCGGATTCATTAAGACGGCTCACTTTGCTACTGGAGCCGGTTACGTTCAAGTTACTGGGACAATAGACAGATCAAAATACAATTTGAGTAGTAGTGACGGAGGCGGTCAGTATGACAGTGTAGGCGCTCCTCCCAGAGCAACTTGCGCTAATAGCAACAAGTTTGTGGAATTGGTTGAACCCGACATAGAACTGTTCTGTATCCGTTGCTGCACTGACAAAAAGAAGTGTAATACGGGGGAAAGCACCGAGGGATGCGAGCATGTTATCCCTGGCGATTACAGCTAAGACAAACATTCGTGTCGTGTTAATAAGGTTTTAACAATTGCTCTGGAAATGTTGTGTAATTACAAGTGTCAGATAATCGTATAATTTGCTGTTTATTATTATTATGTATTATTTAACTGTATAATTAGAATAAATATTGTTTCAAGAACCAAAGTACTAGTGCTCGGTTGTTGTTTTTTTTTTTTTTTTTAATAATGGGAGCTGCTATAGTTTCCATACAAGTCTCGATGTTATTAACTTGGCTAACTTGGAGAGATTACATTGGCGAAAACGTTAATTAAGAATGTCCCTGCCAAGGGGTCCGTATTATTTCATCGACAATCATTTCACCGACAGTACATTTCACCGACAATTAACTACCAAAAAAGGACAACTTCGAAATAATGTTGGTGAAGATTTGTCGGTGAAATGATTGTCGGTGAAATGATTGCCTCCCCCTGCCAAGTTATGGTATACTGCCGATCAATTATGAGAATGTGTACTAAAAGTAGCAACCACAATGTCGTTGTCATGTAGATCTATACAATATTAACTAAGCATTACTACTTTAGTTTTGTAATACGACATCTAATCACCAATCGTACTGCTGATCACTTACGAATATTAATTAAGCATTACTACTTTAGCTTTTTAATTCACCAATCGTCCGAGTAGATCAATTATTAGCCCCGTTCACGTATTTCAACATTAGCCGAATTCAGCATCAGCCGTGACAATAATCAACCAAATAATATCTTTCCGTTTACAGCTTAACCTAGATACCAAACCAATGCCTGTTTGATATTTACGAAATAACATTACAAGATGACAAAATGTCTCCAAAACATTAAAAGCAGGCGAACAATTTTGTTGTTGATAAAGAATACCTACGGTAGAAGTAACGCTTTTGAGAAAGTCTGTAGTAATTGATACTGCATGGCATCTAATGGAAATTATTTACAATGTCAGTTTTACCGTGCTATCTTTCGTATCATAAAATAATATATTTGCTACATGAGTATCTCATTTGCAAGCTTATACAGTATTGATTATAATCAACTTAGCGAAATCCGATGTTTTCAGAGCTGTTTTATATTTTCATTAGCTACGAGTTTGTAACCCGCCGCTTCGCTGACGGTCCAACTGCATACCTGTAGTGTGTAACCGTACATAACGATGGAAATAAACTATTAAGCACTATAATCATTCCTCCTATATTATATAAACATATGACTTTATTATATATCAAGTCTTAATGGTCAGATTCTAAATCTAATAAAACTGCTTAATTTCGCTCCGAGATATTTGTTGTAATGCTCAGGTCTGCGTACATCTTTTGTAACACCTCTGGATATACCGTACATCGGGCCTGTTATTAGAATCTTCAGGCTTTGTCTAGACGTAGTCCTAGAGCAAGCAACATAAAGTTGGCCATGAGAAAATACCGAGTCGGCAAATAAACTCCTACGTAATTGCCTTGTTGGTGGTCATGGCAAAGGCAGTTGTATGCGGCATTCAAGTAATCGCGTTGGACGAAATTCGAAGAAGAAAGGCACGTGATCCAGAAAAATCACACTGTCGCAAATCCTAAAACTATACTGGTGCGGTGCCAGTTCCCGCATTTCTGTGTCTCTTGATATTAATATTAGTCATAGTTTCCGGGAAAATGTTATAATTTTACCGAAATCTATGTATCACTGTACGGATGAATGCCCGATTTTAGTCTACTCAGCCGTACTGTAATGCCTATTCTCGTATTACTATTATAATTACTGTCGGGAAAATTAACCAATGGGTAGAAAGTCATCTGTTATATAAGGATACGATCAAGTTGTTTTCCAATGCAAACCTAACGAAAAAATTGATTTATATAAAACACATAAGATACATGATGGAAATCAATGTTGAGATTACTAAAGCAATTGGATTAGCATTCGCGGTTATAATACTTAAATATGTAGTCCAGGTAAGAATTGCAAGAGTTTGCAGAATGCATTACGTTTGTTTCGTATTAATATACTTATGCATTTGATAGACAATCTATACTGCGTTCTATGGTCCAATAAGTAACTTCCCTGGACCAAAGCTATCCTCGTGGAGCCGCATTCCATCATATCTCAAAGCAATGCAGGGTCAAAGGTAAAAATACTTTCTACTTAATATTAAGCCTAAAGCTTCATCCGCTTTCGATCAAGCTTTTTTTATGTTGACTTACGATTAGATGGCGTTGGACTCAACTTGAGTTGACACCCAAATACGGGAAAATATGGAGACAAGGTGAGAGCTGTTGTATTGTAACTTAATTGTGTATATTAATATTCTGGTAATAATATTTGATACTTCTTAGCTCCAGACATACTCTTCGTTTCTGATAAATATATTGTCAAGGAGGTACAGACACTTTTGTATGAGATTAGTAGCTGAAGTTTTAAACTCGTGCATATGCG
Organism: Paraglomus brasilianum; assembly: GCA_910592345.1. Classification (NCBI taxonomy): domain Eukaryota; kingdom Fungi; phylum Glomeromycota; class Glomeromycetes; order Paraglomerales; family Paraglomeraceae; genus Paraglomus; species Paraglomus brasilianum. Next base: position 27,687 of record CAJVPI010000006.1, read on the forward strand.
AATCTCGTGATTGATTTTTTGATTTTTTGATTTAATATTATAAAAATTCCAGATTATTGTTCACAAGGTAAGTTAATGTTTTACTGTTGACGACGTCTATTATTATTTTTTTATACTTAAGCAGTATTTAAATTTATAATAAACAGGATTGGCCAAAGAATGAGTATTATTCCTACTATAGAGCTGCACCACATTTGCATACATTGTTCTCAACAAAGTAAGCGTTCTCTTCCAAGCAATATTTGGTTACAGTTACCGTATAACTCTAATTTAAGTATATTCTAATTCACCACAAATAGCGATAAGGCATTTCATAAACAACGTGCAAGTATACACGGTCTTAGATAAAACGTCGATAACCTTTTTGAAATACTTATTCCGTCTTTGATTTCAATTTGTAGCGTCGATTACTCTCACCCGCGTTTTCGGTTAAATATCTTCGGTCTCTTGAGCCGTTGGTCGCAAAGTGTGTTCGTCACTTGATTGAAAAGCTTAACTCTGTGATAAACGAAAATGCACCAAACGAAGGAGCGGTCGTAAATATTTACAGAATGATCAATAATACAACCTTGGTATGAAACATTAATTATGTATAATAGATTATATAATTAATAATTAATACAACATCAATTATCAAACTATAGGATGTAATTGGGGAGACTGCTTTTGGAGGTAGTTTTAATATGATTCAAAATGGAAATCATCCACTACCAGGTGAAGTCGTTCTTGAGTTAAGTAGGCGCATTATGGTATGTAAACTATAGCATTTTGCTTCTTCATTGTTCCAGAAAATATTGAGGTTGCCCAGCAATCTACTTGTCGGCGCATATATTACAGCATCACTCTAATCACTAGCGGCCAACCATTTAAATATCAAAGAAAGGAGCTGCGATTTTGTAGTATTTCGTTTGCACTTAGACTTAACATATGCAATTGCACGAATAGTACTATTATTGGATATAATGGCGAACACTTGAATGGGACCATGCTAACGATTCGATTTCAAAAATTACATATAACCCATTGTTGTTACAGAGAAATCTATTCCCTATACTAAAACCGTTTATGAAAAATAATGGATATATGTACGAAGTAAGTGTAACTTGCTGGTCTAGTCAAAATTCATTAACTATGATGTAACCATATTAATATCTATTTTTTAAAAGTTTTCGAGGAATCTCATTAACCAACGGCGCCAAGAAACCGGTACCAAAAAGAAAGATATTCTTCAGATTATTCTTGATGTCGGTGAAGAAGAAGCATTATCGGACATCGACATTTATGAACAGATCAATGAATTCATTATTGCTGGGAGTGATACGACGAGCTTTAGCACTTTCTTTACCATATTGATGCTTCTAAAAAATCCGGATAAGTTGTCCAAACTTATTGAGGAATTGGATAATGAATTTGTTGATTTACCAAGAGACGAAATACCAGACCATGACAGACTAAAGACACTACCATATTTGAACGCTGTCATAAATGAAGGAATGAGGCTATGGCCCATTACATTGGGTAAGTGATAGCAATGCTTGTTATTTCACGTTTTTAATTGACTAATTTGCTTACGTTTACCGTCCTTGATTTAACAGATGGAGGTAATATCTCTATAGCACCCAGTGTATAGTTACGAGACCATTGGACTGCCGCTCAATAACTTTTACAATATGCAATTACTGCTAATGTTTAGGTAGCGGACGTGTTGTCCCAGAAGATACCATGATCAACGGAGTATTCTTCCCCAAGGGTATTCTGGTAGTTACTAACTACTATGCTATGCACACTTCTTCTGAATATTGGGGCGAGAATGTAAAGGAATTTGTTCCCGAGCGTTGGTTTGAGCCAGACGTACCACGTGATGCATTTTATCCGTTTTCAGCTGGTTCACGGAACTGTATCGGACAAAAGTAGGAATATTAATTAATATATATTACAAATGGAAGCGTTTGTATGCGTGACTAACATAAGTTTTGTTATAACAGCTTTGCGTGGTTAGAAATGCGTCTTATTATCGTGTCACTTTGCAGGCTCTTCAGATTTGAAGATATCCCAGGGCAGGATCACTGGGACATTGAACAATACCTAACACCCACTCTTGCGAAAAATGAGTATAATATTCGCGCATGGATTCGATCTTAATTGCAACAATTATCGTTATATTACAGTTTATTGGATATATAATCGTAAACATCTCTGTGTTGTTTAATAATTCGCATTTGAATTAGTGCAACTAATAACTATATAATAAACTTACATTGTTACGTACTAATACATTGTTACATGTTTGCTAAAGACTATTGTATAACTTTATCACTTGTTTGGAGAAGTCGGAACGTAGTAATTGAACGTGTAAATAGTAATAGGCAGTCTTGCCCTTCAGCTGCCATATGTGGTGTGATGTTTGGATCCAGTATTACCATCAAGACAATCTAGTCATATGAACTTTATTAGTGATTGTGCGACAAACTCTCTGGTGAGCTTTGGTTTGACGAATTAGAAAATGGGTTTCCAACATAACAGGTTTCCGCCTTAAAAGGTCATTACATCAAAATGTCATTTATATTTATCAAGAACTTGTTGACAGCTAGTTAATTTTTGGCAGCAGCAATGACATGTAATAGCAAAAAATCGCTATCTTCTCTTTAGCCTCCAAAATTGGAATGTCTAGTCACATGTACTGTTCTTGTGACCATTGAAGGACCGCTCACGTGTCCAATTGCATGAAGTTAAAAACGCCGTCTGTGAATTTCTGCGCTATTACTATTATCCAATATGCGTCGAGCCAAAATCTTCGCAGGGACTTCTCACCAAGAGCTAGCACATAGTATCTGTGAATGCGTCGGTATTCCGCCTGCTCCAGCTACTCTCAAGAGGTTTAGTAATAAAGAGACTTCAGTGGAAATCGGTAATAGCATTTTACCCAGTGTCTACGAACTCTTTTATTAACAAGCCTTGCACTTCCGCATATTGCCTAATTGTCGTCTCATGATTTACCACGGATTTGTATACCAAATAATCTATCTGTATTAGGATGCTCTGTTCGCAACGAAGATGTGTTCATTATCCAATCCGGTTCAACAAATGTCAACGATCATCTCATGGAGCTACTCATTATGATTGCAGCATGCAAAGGTGCATCGGCAAAGCGTATCACGGGTAATACAACACGATAAATTTTGGCACTTTGATAATAGATTATCTTTACTAGCTCATCACAAAATTTCTTCATGTATCATCGCGTCACAGCTATCATGCCGTATTATCCTTATTCGAAGCAAAGCAAGAAGAAGAAAGCGCGAGGGGCTATAGCAGCTAAAAGTACATGTTTTATAATTTGAGAAGAATCAATTCGAGACGAGCTGCTTGATGTATTAATCCTTTGTTAGGAGGGGTGAGCTTGACTGATGAACATTATTTCATCAACCTTTCACAATCGGAACGATAAGTGGTAGCCAACCTTCTCTCCGTCGCGGGTGTAGATCATGTGATTACGATGGACCTTCACGCATCTCAAATGCAAGGCTTTTTTAACAAGCCAGTAGATAATCTATCTGCCGAGCCGCGTATTGTTCAGTGGATAGAAGATTCCGTTCCTGATTATGCTAACGGAGTAGTGGTCAGCAAAAATGCTGGAGGAACAAGAAGGTTTGTATGTCAATAAGGTTGACAGAAATTCAAAGAACGATTCATCCAGTATTGTAATATCCAATTTTTGACCTGCAATATTTGCTCTTTTTTTCTCTTCTCTTCTTAATTCTTACAGAGTGACATCACTAGCCGATAGACTTAAGATTGACTTTGCTCTTATCCATACAGATTATAATCGTGGGCCGCATCGTAATTCATATGATTTACCAGATTCATGTATATCGACCGATGAAACTGAGAGACATCAATTGATGATTAGCCAAACGCTTCATTCTACACATAGTGATAACGCGTCAACGTCCGCTGTGAATAATTATGATAATGGCCATGACAACGCTGCAGTGGGGGGCGAATCGGCGTCACATAGTGCATCTGCGTCAGTAATAGGAGAAATTTTGACAGCTGCAGATACGGAAACAGACAGGACAACTAGTTTGGTGGGAAACGTTACCGGGAAAGTTGCATTTATTGTTGTGAGTATAATATCAGTGTTCTTGATTTTTGATATCCAATGTTGCGTATGGCAATTTATATCTCATTATGTAACTGAGCAGGCTAATCTTATTTTAATCACACTGTTTACTAGGATGATCAAATAGATAAAGCAACTTCTTTTATTGCAGCCGCCGAGCATCTAAAGAAATGTGACGCCAAACGTATATATGTAATTGCTACTCACGGTATATTGAGTGGAGATAGTATCAAAAATATAGAGAACTGTTCAGCCATACACAAGGTGAGTTACTGAATTCGCCATGAGCAAACAGTTAGAATAGAACTGATTCGATCTTTTATTGATCAACATTTATAGCTTGTTGTCACCAATACTTTCCCTATTCCGCCGGAGAAGAGACGTCAAAGTTCCAAGCTCGTTATTATTGACGTCTCTACTACTTTTGCAGAGGCCATCAGAAGAACTCATTATGGAGAAAGCATTAGTTTTCTATTCTAGCGAAATAATTCTGAGTTGTCCACAGTTGATATGTGTCGTTAGTAAATGTGTAAATCAACATAGAATAATAATAGTTTGATAGTTAGCGTATGTTATTAATCATTCTTCCAACAGAACAACAGTATATACAGATGCGACTAGTGCAGCCAGGGGCTGCTGACATGCCAGTTGGAAAAGAGTTGATTAGCGCCAGTTCTATAAAACCTTTTGGATTACCAGGATTCTTACGAACGCTGTGATATTGTATAAAATATTGTTGGTTCATGATATGAGTCGATGGTTCTGAATGGATAATAAAATTATTAATCAGTTCATACAACGTATTGCGGCATAATTTTTGATGACCTCATTTTGATAGCAGTTAATGCAAAGATTGTAGGAAAGGTCCAGGAGATAATTATCAATGTTCTGTGGAAGTTGTTCAAACATTCCTATTACCATGATGAAATTTAAGTTATTAACGGCCCATGTCAAACTGGAGTATCAAATACGAGTTTTTGGATAATAACCGCGTTTGGCTATTCCTAATATGGACATTAAAGTTATGAACTAACCTCGTTCTATGAGCGCTTTAGCTAAAAGCAATATTTTGATTCTACGATATTTGGCGTTATTATTTCAACCTATTAGCAAACAGCTAAATAGCACAACTGACCGATACTTGTGTCAATACTGGAGTATCAATGTGAGATAAATCTAAAATGTTTAATCAAGCTTCTTGAATATTGTCCAGCAAATAGGCGTCCTTCAAGTCTAGGCTCAGACTTATTATTATGCGTGTATAGTTTTTTCAGAGATCTTGCTTGTTATTTAGACAATGCTTATAAGTCAACATGGTTTATTATTCAGTAAAAATTTATTTTCTTATTCCGTCACTATGTGTTTTGACAACTCCAGGATTGGCTGCTTCAAATACAAAATGCTGATATTTTTGTAAGCCACTCAATTTTTTAAAGAAAATTCCTAACACAGAATTAAGATCTAAGTATTGAAAGCCTTTTCCATCGTGATAACACTGAGATTGATTAAATCCAGCTGTACTTGATTTTTTCACAACCTCAACAATATGATCCACGCAATCTACTGTTGTCTTTCTATAGAGTTTCTTAATCAATCCAAAACTACTACTACCATCACACTTGAATTTAGTATGTCCAGGTATCATGAAATTTAATTCGATACTTTCATAATAACCGCAAATTACTAAATATTAATATAGGTAAAATCAAATGGTAGTATTATTTTTATTCTGCCCTCCTGCATTATCACAAGTAATCTTTAGACGTTTTTCACCTTTATTCAATCTCTTAATCCCATCGAATACCATGCTCAATGTACCATTCGGACCTTTCCCTATAATTTCGTCTTCATCAAGAATGTAATTAATTTGTTCGCGTACTGCTTCATCTTGAATGCCAAATAAACGCACTTTACGCGGACTGAGATAATAAATCTTGATCGGAATGTGGAACGTGAACACTTTGCGCTCAATCGTAACTGTAATGAGCAGTAGCGTCAATGCTACAATAATCAGCTTTACCTCCTGTTACAACGTAATTATCATCTACCAATTTCCTCTGCTGTTCTGCTAATTTCGTATTTTGTTGTAATAATTTCTCTCTAATTTAGCCTTAACTAGATGTTCTTTGAATTTTTTCAACAGATCTTTTGCTTCTTCCTCCTTACGAGCATTATACTGCAGGCCGTTCCGAAAATGTTGGCACGTGTCACATAAATCGGTTCTTGGACTCATGATTTGAATATAAGGCGTTAATTGGTGCCATAACTTGCGAAACACATCATATTTTAACGATTTCAACGTGCTATCGTTTTCGAAACCTGCCATAAAATTACGATAGACCGATTTATAACTCGTTTCGGCTGGCAATAGTGTAAGCGATTGGGTAATTCGATTGACGTTTCTACCAGGACTTGGTAATCCATGTATTTCAACATGGTTTTCGAGAATTTTTTAACGGAAGTAGCAACAGTTATATCAATGGTTATTTTGGTCTTTCATCGCGGCATTCGTTTTATGTTACCATGAACACGCGGTATTATACCATGCGTTGCCAGACGATTTCTGACGTTTTTTCGAAGTGTGTGCGACCGATTCCCAACATGTTTTTTGACAAAGCGATGTATTGCGATCTCAGTAGTAAAACGTTCGCTTATTAGTACACGTTTTCTTTTTAAGACGTCGACTGGCAGTTATTTCTCCACCATTCATCGCTTTCAGCTGGGCCATTAAAAATAAATCTTGCCCGGGTCTAGAGAGAGCTTGGAATGCTTCACGTAATTCGGCAAACATTTTTCTCGGAATAATTTTTGAACAACTACAATTGCAACCTATCTCCAGGAAACGCATTGCTTTTTCATATTCGGTAGAACCATTATAATTATAATTATCATTCTTCATATACGGGTATTCCTATATATTATTTTTATCATCAATGGTAATATGCTCAACTGAACAAGTCTGAATATATGCTAAGCAATTTTATTGACACAAAGATCACTAATAGACAACACACTATTACTATTGAAGCCACTATCTAGCACATTAATTAGATCCACTATTATTATAGTTTATTTAACCCATGCATTCAGATATTACTTTGTATTCATGCAGTAAACACCACATTTTCTGGTGCACACACTAACATGGTATGACAGGATAGTTGTAAAAGCAACTCAATATACAGTGTGTTACAAAAGTTTTTGCAAAAAAATTGGCATAACAAAAATACGCGTAGTTCTTCCAATTTTGTATCAAATCGCGTCACGTAAAATGCATAATAAACATAAACATTTGTACTATAAATTGACATGTTTGTATACCATATTGCTTATGTATTATAAACAATTCTAATTAAACATGTCTCCAGTATCAGAGAAAGAACAACACCGTCAAGTTTTATTACATTTTTGGAACCAAGGAGTGCATACTGCCAAAGAGCTTCATAATCTCACAAATATATCACTTCAAACAATATATTATAATATTAAAAAATTAGAAAAAAAAAAAGGTAACAACACACCTGACAATAGAAGCGGTCGACCAAAGAAGATTACTGCAGCAGGTTTGAGAATACTAGGTCAACAAATTCGACGCAATTCTTCAAATCTCTCAGAACATTGGCAACTAGACTGTCAAAAGAAGGTATCAAAGCATCGTATGTGACTGTCTCAAGGCATCTGAAAAGTATTGGTTATAAAAAAAGTCTTCCAGTTGCAACACCAATGCTTAACCCAGACCATAAGAAAAGACGTGTTGAATGGGCCAAAAAGCATCTTAACGATAGCTGGAAGAAAACACTATTTACGGATGAGACAGCCTTTCAACTCTTCCGTAATACCATAAAACGCTGGCATAAAGGCGAAAGACCAGTCCGCCCTCTTCCGAAAGATCGAACAAAGATTCTTGCATGGGGTGGATTTTATATAGGCGGTAAACCCAATTTGTTTTGTTTTTTTCGAAACATGGACGCCGCATTCTATGTAGAAATACTTCAAAAACATATCCCAGAGGTTTATCAAATGATGGGAAATAAATGGCGGCTCCAACAAGATAACGATCCAAAACATACCAGCCGCCTAGCCAAATCATTCCTTCAGGAAAATGTTCCTAAAGTTATTGACTGGCTTCTGACCTCAACCCCATTGAAAACCTCTGGGCTATTGTTAAGAATAAGGTGGAAAAAAGAATGCCCCAAAATCGTGGTGAACGTTTTACGGTTGAGGAATGGAATGCCATTCCTGATGATGTCTTAAGAAATTTAGCGAAGTCAATGCGAGAGAGATGTGAAGCAATTATTGAAAAAAATGGGGAACGAATCTCGTTTTAATTAATACCAATAAAAACTACAACTTTTTAACTTTAAAACAAGGTATTTTTCATATTACTCAGAGCAATGGTTGTGCCGTAGTGATAAATATTAAATTTGCAAAAACTTTTGTAACACACTGTATTTCTAGACACACTTCTTTAAAGGCACGATAAAGTAAATCCCGTATTTCTTTAGCTGTAAGCTTAAGCTTGGGTTTAATTTTATCAAATTTTTCTCTAGATAAATCAAAATCGATAAAGGGATGAATTCATGCAATGAATGACCTGTACGTTCACTAAGCATAGCTTCTATTCCATCTTCGGTATCTGTACCGAGAAACTGTCTTGGCTTTACACTATCATCACGAATTTTATACATATATTCAGCCACGCTCTCAGCTTTAAACCCCCGGTGGTAGAAGGCCCCGTTATTTTCTTCCTCTATCTCTATCTCTGGCTCGAAATTTTGGTTATCCACGGTTGGGACATCGGATGATGCGGGTATAATAGGCATGTTATATTCACTTTGGGTATTCATGTTTGTTCTGAAAGTATATTGCTCGGAATTAAAAAGTTCAAAATGAAAATTAATTCTAAAGAATATTGATCAGTACATATTATATACTCAATCGAGATAAACATCAAAAAGAATGGCATTTTATCATTGCCCATATATACTTAGAAATGGGAAAATATGTAACCAAGGATGTTATCAGCCTGAAGGGTGTAAAGTTCACTGGGATTCTCCACCACGCGTACCTTGTAAAGAATGTGGTAAGTTGACCTATTCTGGATATGACTATTGTGATACTCATGCAGATAAATATCGAAGACGGGATCGATATCAGCGGAAGAAGCTGGAGAAGATTGCGCAAAAATCAGATGCTTGGAGAAAATAGATAGCGAGAGAGTATACAGACATAGTCCAATCAAGTGTCACAAGTTGTCACGAGTTCGTCTCAAGTAAAAAAATCGGTAGAAAGGTGGGTTCTTGGAAATCTGAGTTCAAAAAAAACCGTTCTCGATAACTGTCACAGCTGTCACAAGTTTCTTAGGTTAATTTGTTGAGTCCCGCCTTTTTTTATTTTTTTTTCTATGGGTATACGATATATCGAAGGTAAGTATCAGGTATATATCATAGTAGGCTCGAAGAGCCATTGCTTTGCAATAGAAATAGCGCACATAGCATAGTATATATTGAGGTAGGTATATGCGCATATAACATAGATAGGTACGGGTATAGATATAGTGCATATAACATAGATAGGTATCAGATACAGATATAGTGCATATAACATAGGTTGGTATCGAGTGTATATCGGGTGTACAGGTATACCATAGGAAAGAGTTTTATTTTTTTCTCTTAGAATTCTACTATTTTACTTAAGTAACTTGTGACAGATATAAAGAAGTAATCAAGAAAGAAATGAAAAGGCTCAAGACTCTCAAACAGGCGTCACAAGTTCTGTCACAAGTACTTATAAATAACTAGTGACAACTTGTGACAAAAATATCGATATATTTCAATAGATCAAGGTAGGTGGATATATCTTGCTACTAGGGCTAATCATAAATAAGGTCTCCACTGGCACTACGTGGCTTGCGTAATAAAAGAAATGTAATCACTGCTAACATACATTATTTGAATAAATATATAAGATTCAAAAAATACCCGATAGCATATACATGATAGTATTATGATAGCATTTTTTCGTGATATACTCTATTGCTTTGCAATGGCTCTTCGAGCCTACGAAGTAGGATGCTTTGCATCTAGCATACATATAGCATGTCCCGATTGCATTAATTTTTCTATTAAATATTCTATGCGGTATATTGTTAAAGAATTTAGCATAGATATGATTGATATATTTGGTGACGAAGAAGTATACAACGAGGAATATGAAGTTGAAGACTGTCATGTTCACAGGAATTCTCCTATGTGTACACCATGTAAAAAGTGTGGTAAGTTAACTTTTTCTAAATATAACGCCCGTATAATGCATGCTGGTAAGTATCGATCTCGAGATCATTATCAGCGAAAAAGGCTAGAGAAAATGGCAGAAAAATCAGAAGTGCTTAAAGAAAACTCATAGCGATATTGATATCATACCCAATAGCATTTGCGCGATTATTATTTTTATTTATGCGGTATATAAAATGACAACAATGCAAGATCGCAAGAGCAAGCTAACTCAAGCTATCGATAAAATTTTTTTTTGACGACAGAAATCCGATTATGCCACATGTGGCTTGATATACACCTTAGTGCGTGTCGTAAAAAGCAAAATGTACGTCACTCAAGCGTGACCTAAAATGCAAAACGCACGCCATAGTGGTGCATGTCTCAGTGGTCACAATCGGCGTAAAAAGCAAAATGCACGTCACTCGAGTGTGTCGAAAAAAGCAAAACACACGTCATTCTCGGGTGGGTTATAGTCCATACCACTCGTGGAAACCTAGTTATGACTCTTGTAACTAAGTTGTGACAAGGTTGTTTCGATCTTGACAGGGCACAGTAAGATTTTCAAATACTGGAGAATTCTGTAAAGGTTGTCAAAGCTCAGATGGTTGCTAATGGTGCTCTTACTGAACTGAAATTATCAAAGAAATTAAATCCTTTTTCTAATACTAACCTCTCTTCTTATAAAAGACAAGAATATCTTTGTCATAATATTCGCCCATTTTTTAGAGACGAATTCAAAGATATTACTTGTCCAAGACCAACCTATACTGGCAACGAATAAAATATTTAGACTGAAATCCTCTCCAAGACTAACCCAATAAATTTAGTTTGTTAATTTATTACGTGTCGGTTTATAGCAAAATTTGCTTAGTATTAGTATTAGTATTAGCATTAGCATTAGCATTAGTATTAGTATTAGTATTAAGTTTTTAACAACTAATTGTATATAAATATAGTAAGCATCTTACTTTTCCCGAATAGTATAGATTATCTCATTAAGATCTAGCACATTATCATAAAAGGGAATCGATTTCTAATCAAAAAGAAAATCTCTTTTTTAATGTCATTCTCCGGAGTCGTCGTCCTAACTGATCTCGACGATTACATTGCACCTTCCCAGGCTTGTATTTTGCCTGTAGAAGTGAAAAAGAACGAGAATGAAGGAGCCAGGGTTGGTTTAAAGACGATTTCGGCGATAATGTGCAAAATATATACTGACAGAGTTCATCGAAAGTGTGTCCATTAACGTCTGCAATACTATTTGCTTTTGATATTATTAGACGTCAATAGTGGTTGATGATTTGGGAGGATATTATGAAGTATCTGAGAATGGGGCTGAAGTCAAACTCGAACGAGCGAGTATTACTCTCAACGACTGTCTAGCATGCAGGTAAGTAAGCATTTGTTCTTCAAACCTCTACGCATGAACTTTTCCGTTTGTTTAGTATTAATTTTTCGTATCCCTAACTGTACAAAGTGGATGTATAACCTCTGCAGAGAGCATTCTGTTGACGATGCAATCACAGGAAGAGTTATACAAAGTTTTAAAAGCAAACAAAGATGCAACGGAAGCAGGGAATCTGCAAGACGTAAAGACAGTAGTCGTATCGATAGCACCGCAGTCTCGAGCTTCACTTGCTGCAAAGTATGGTTTGACCCCGTTGCAGGTACTGAAAATAATTTGTATATCAACAAAGAATGTGCGAAATCGAGAGATTATTTTATATAATGTTAGTGTACAATATCTAAATTGCTTTTTGCTTTCCCTTGTATACCTACCTCACGGCTCTTGTCCCAACAAAGACTGCAAACCGTTTAACTCATTTTTTCAAATCTCTCGGAGTTCATTACGTCCTAGACACGTCTTTTTCACGTGATTTTTCACTGATCGAAACAGCAAACGAGTTCATCGAACGCTTTCGTGTCTACCAGCAACACCAATCTTCCACCCTACCTTCGCCATCACTTCCTTCTGTCAGGAATGCGTCAAACCCCTCAAGACGGAAAAATGCCATGGGAAAAGGAGTGGGAGCGGGATCGACAGAAAACACGGCGATGACAAAAGCGCGGCTTCCAATGCTTGCATCTGCCTGTCCAGGTTGGATATGTTATGCCGAAAAAACGCATGGGTTCGTATTACCATACATTAGCGAGATAAAGTCCCCTCAGCAGATTATGGGCCTGCTTGTTAAGGATTATATTGCAGAGACACTAGGCTTAAGGTAAATAAGGAAATAGCAAAGGGTTCAGGATGAATTATTTGGTGCAGCATGAAATTCGAGTAGCATACGAACTAGAGTCTTTTATCGATTTCGTTTCGCTTTGAATTTAACACAAGTTATTAACAAACTGTTTATAATATTGTCGCAATCTTATTCTCATATAAAGATCTAGTCAAATATATCATGTCTCTGTTATGATGTGTTATGACAAGAAGCTTGAGGCCTCTCGTTCCGATTTCTTTTCCACGGCGAACCAGACACGCGACGTCGATTGTGTATTAACCACAGGCGAAATAGCTCAAATGTTTCTCGAGAAATCCTTTTCTCTCGCTGACTCTCCCGAAGCACCGTTGGACAGGTTTACAAAGATGACATCAGAGAAGAAGATTCTAGGCAGCTATGGGTCTGCTTCAGGAGGATATTTGGAATATGTTATGAGATGCGCGGCGAGAGAGCTCTTTGGCGTTGATGTGGATGTAGAAAAGGAAAAGGGAGTTGTGGTGAAAATTGGAAGAAACAAGGATTTTAAGGAAGTGGTTCTTGAGGTTCGTAACAATTTTTGCTGTATGGTCATCACTACGTTATATGTCGCTAATTCTATTAATCTTGCATCTACTTTTTCTTAGATAAATTCTAAACCTGTCCTTCGATTTGCACAAGCAAACGGATTCCGAAACATACAAAACCTTGTTCGTAAAATAAAATCAGGATCTTCGCCCTATCATTATGTAGAGGTAATGGCATGTCCATCAGGTTGCATTAACGGTGGTGGACAGTTAAAGCCTGATGAGGGGGAAATACCGCTAAAAGAATGGATTAATCGTGTCAACAATGTGTACAAGTCTGTGGATTGTAGTTATCCAGAAGAGAATGAAAGTGTCATGCGATTGTATGAGTAAGTACGCTTTGCATTAAATTTACATGGGAAGAAGCATAGGGATTGTTGAAGCGTGATTGAGAAGATTTTATGGTATAGTTTATGTATATAACAATCTTTATTTTTTCTTGATAGTGAGTGGCTCGGAGGAAGAGCCTCATCTAAAGCACAGATGATGTTGCGTACGCAGTATCACAATGTCGAGACTTCTCTGGTTAATCCATTGGCCGTAAAATGGTGATTCTAAAATTATTATTTAAAGCATATACATTATAATCAAAAGACGTTGTAATATAGAGCAATACAATTATAGCAATATGACGTGCACCAGTCATATTTAATTAGAACACGTAATAACTAATAAACATTGCAATTACGAATGTGGCATACTAAGATGATTTATGACAAGGGCGCCAGGAGAGATAAATCATTTGGATCAGCTTTATCGGCAGAGATAGGGTTTATCAGACGCGACAGATGCTGTCATACTGGCTTCACGCATCCGATCAAAGTATTAATAGAGATTATGGAAAGATGCGATCGTGATCGGATAAATTTACGTTTGACCCGATATGCATTCTATGTTGTAAAGTAACAGTTGGAATTGTTCATGTTCGGGTTGTTTATGTGCCGGATTAGAATACCATTGTTCAATATAGAGGTGGCCTGCAGCCCTCTTTGAATTACGTGTGATTGGTTGGCAATACTGGTTGTGTCGTGTAATTTGAAATACGCGTAGCATATTAATATACCAACTAAAATGTAGACGAGTTGTTTTTATACATATTATTACGAGTTATTAGTGGCTATTACTATGTTCCACGTGGTTTTAATAAAATCTATCATCAGAAAATTTTTTATTTTTATATTTCACCACAATGTCAACTTCCATATCGCAACCAAAACCAACAACCAAAGTAATTTCGCTTGTACTTGACTCGGGTCCACTAATAAAAAACACACCAATTCATCATCTGGCTCAAAAATTCTATACAATACCCGAGGTACTTAACGAGATACGGGATAAAAAGTCGAGAGAGTACGTTAGTCAATTGCCATTCGAATTAGAAATTAAGAATCCGTCTGAACATGCTTTGAGAGAAGGTAAATTTAAAATCAATTTGTCTTATCCAGATCGTAGAGTGGGTCAACATAAATCAAACTAAGCCATTTCTCTCGCATGAATTGAATAGTTGTTAATTTCGCGAAAAAATCCGGCGATTTTGCTGTATTGTCAGCAGTTGATATAAGAGTGTTGGCATTAACTTATATGCTTGAAATTGAAGCTAATGGAACGTCAAGAATAAGAAAAGAGCCAATAAAGGTTTGATTGGAATTAGATGAATGGTGGAGGATATTAAAAATATAATATGGCTAATGCGAGATATATATTTTGTATGTTCGACTCTTTAGCCCACAACACGTCAAGGAGGAGCAGTGAAAAACGAAGCTAAGAACATGATTATAAGGGAGGATCAGGAGAAGAAGGAAGAAGTTGATCGCGCAACTGGTAATAGTGTTGATGATGGGAAGGAAGTTGATGATGGGAAAGACGTTGATGATGGGAAAGACGTTGATGATGGGAAGGAAGTTGATTATGGGAAGGAAGTTGATGATGGGAAGGGCGTTAATGATGGGAAAGAAGATGATGATGGAAAAGACAATGATTGCGATAATAGTCAAGACGCTGGGGAATCTGCTTGCATAGAAGAAAACTGTCGCAATGATGTGCCTACTACGGACGTACATGAAAAGGAAGAACACCGTGGCGGGAATGATGGTGGCAAGAGTGACAATGACAGTGATGGAGAGTGGATCACTCCTGATAATATTCACAAGCATCAAGCAAAAGAACGTAGTCACATTGCTAAATCGGCCAAATCTCAAAAAGAAGTTTATATGAAAGTCGCTTGTATGACTGTGGACTATACAATGCAGGTAATAAGACGCATTAAATTTAAAGTCTTGATTTATTATAACAACAAGATTAATACAATCAATCCAATTCAATACACCGCATCAGAATGTTCTTCTGCAGATGAGACTGAATCTTATTGCTGCTGATGGAATGAGAATTAAAAGAATAAAGAATTTTGTGCTCAGATGTCATGCATGTTACAAGTATGTATCCAATAAATTAAATACAAACTCTAAAACGCATTCTTATACTGTTTAATGAATTTAACATCACGTTCACTTCTTACAATTATTCCAACATCAATAGAATAACGACTAATATGGAAAAACAATTTTGTCCAACATGCGGTAATGCAACTCTCATTCGAACATCTACAACAACAGATGAAAATGGAAACGTTACTTACTATCTCAAGAAAAATTTTCGATACAACCTCAGAGGAACAATTGTAGGCATATCTCGTAAATTACTTGGTTGTAGCACTGTGTAAATGTTAGAACGAGACAATGTAGTATAGTGCGTTATTCTCTTTCACACATTACAACACACACTCAAACTAACTTTCTTCATTCAACAAATACGCCTGTAACTTCTCTTACTCGAACCGTCTCCAAGTATCCAATTCCAAACCCCCAGGGCGGAAAGAATGCTAAAAATCTTGTGCTCCGCGAAGACCAACAAGAATATCAAAGGGCTCTCAGGGCACACCGAAAACAAAAAACGGTTGACATATTTGATCCTGATTACGTTCCAAACCTACTGATTGGTGCCAGTCCGCCTGCAGCAGTGGGCCCTCCAATTATTGGATATGGGAAACGAAACCCGAATGAGCGACGAGGGAGAGGAAAGAGCAATAGAAAGAAATGATTGAAAAAGTGAGTTTTGGTAATGAAGAGAAAGGAAATAGTATGGCTGTGGCTTTACACAATTGGGTGATTGGACTTTAGGGCTGGTCTTTGGGTATAGTTATAAGCTACGTTTATTTATTGGTTGTTTTTTTTTTTTTACACTGGCAAAAGCAAGAACGACACACACACACACAACTGTAAATTAGTTGCATAATAGCTATATTCTATTCTTAACCAATAGTTCCTCCATCAAATTTTCTCACCTCTTCGTTCATCCAAGTTCTTTGATTGACTTGATATCTTGGATCCACCTTAATTCGCTAGCTAATTCAGGATGCTCCTTCCTCACCCAATCAATAACTTCAAATTCGTCTTCTCTTTTCTCCCAAGCATGTAAGTAAGTCAACAATGCTCTCAATGTTCTCTGTGAGGGTTTCAACCCCAGCTCTTTCATCTCTTCAATGAGCACTCTCTTTGCTTCTTCAAATATGCTGTGTCTTGCCAATACCTCAATGTAGGACGTCGCGTTTTCTTCGTTTAACTCGAACCCATTCTGTTTGAGGGAATTCCATATTTGCGTAGTCCGATGCATTTGGTAAATTGATCCACATGAATCCAGAACTATCGAAACGGTTGTATTGTTGATAGGGTAGTTATTTGCTATCAACAAGTCAAAAATACTCAAAACCTCAAGGCTGGCACCTAGACAATTGTATGCATCCATAATTGCATTATATAAATCAATATCGATATCAATGTTCAGATCAACTTTTATCATATTATGAATTTTCAAAACTCCTCTGTCGTCCCCCACATTGGAAAAGCCCCGGATGAGAATTGCGTACGTCTTTGTGTTGGGTGAAATACAAGAGTAAAGCATTTCGGAGAAGAGGCTTTCGGCATCGTGCATCTGTCCAGTGTCCGATAGAATTTGGTAAAACGCGTGATATGCCTCGAGTCCTAGTGGAATGTTTTGGGATTTAAGCGTATTGTAGCATTTCCAGGCCACTTCCGTGCGGCCGTGACGCATTAACTCTGTAATAATAGAGACGAGTGGAGATATACTTTCCAAAGACAAAGAAGAAGTAGAAGATGAGGTCTGTCGAAGACCGTTGTTGCTGTCCGAAATTAATGTTTGTAAGAGAGACTCAAACAATGCATAAGCAGCCTCAATGTCATTATTTCTTAAATAGGCTCCTACTAAAGCGCAATAAATCTCATTATCAATTTTAATGTCGTTCTTCTTCATTTCCTCATAAATTTTTATAGCCGACTTGACATCACCCGCCGAATCGTTACATATATCCACGATCAATCTCGCATACGTTCGTTCGTTCGGCTGAATTTTAGTTTTTATCTCTTCTAACCCCAATGCCTCCATCATGCCAGCATTTTTGGGTGTAATTACTGTTACTTCTAGTCGTTCATCAGATTTTTTCTGGAGTCTGTTTGTTAATCCTTCCGTGTATAGTCGACATGCGCACTTTGGTGTGTAGCTGGGTATGTGACATTGTTGCGGGGAGTAAAAAGTATTACGCAGTTGTTTTGTTGAGACAACTGTTGCTGTATTGAATGCTCTTCTGCGATACGACGAAAGAATGTAAAATGAACTTCGAACATTCACCATATTAACTTCGTCGAAATTATTTTTGAGATCACATAAGCTGGTAGATGAAGCAATCTGTGCGACTGAACAAATTTATTAGTTGTGTAACTTTCCTTATTATTATTATACAGCTATTACTGATATTAAACCACAAGTCTGGGTTTTCCTATAAGCTCAAAGTTATTTGGCACACAATTTTGACGCGTTTCATAAAGTCAAAAAAGAAATCCTACAATAAAACTAACCATCTCGAGTCAATTTCGACTATTTAACATTCTTTTAATCAGCGTACTTGCAAAAAAATTTTCATGCCTCAATAGCTTTGGCTTTTTCCATGATGGTTTGTGTTAGGACTCGAACCGCCTGCGTCTCCAGCGGATCGTCTAATCAGTAGCTCTTAATTTTATCATGCCTCAAAAGTCGAATACTCATTCGCTTATAATCTACACTCAGCTACCTCCCAATATTAAGTGCCAAACTCTTTTTTAACTGACAAGCAGAACATTTAATAGACAATTTAACGACTATGTTTTAATCATTATCTCCTCTTGTAACCATACTTAGCTTGACACTTTGTTGTCAATAATAAATTCCATGCACAACAACTAAACTCGTTCATGTGTGCTTCTGCTCGCAAATTAGTTTTACCTGATCTAACAAAAATCTAAATGGCGCAATTCTCTTCCCGAAACGTGGTAAGAATGCCGTTTGACCTTATATTTTTATGGGTGTTCTTAATATACCATCATAATAACTTTCTCGTTAGACAAGTTGGATATTATTTAATATTAATAACCATTAACGCGTTTCAATATATTAAAAGCCAACGTATTAGAAGTATGCGAAACAGCATTAACAAAGTCGATTTTATTTTGCGTACATGGTTGTCCAACTAAGTGCTGACTTTGAGAAATGCGGTCAGACTAACGGGAGTTTGTGGATAATATTTAAAATTGGAATTTGAATGCTCTCAATATTAATATCGAACATCAACATTTATATAAATATGCTAGTTGCCTTGGAATATGGATCATAAAAATAACTTTAATAGTGTCGTCACACGTTTCTGCAATTTTCAATCTCAACCCTTGCAATCTGATCCCCTGCACTATATAAATTTTTTGCATTTATTGAAAATTTTTTTCGTTTCGTGTCTTCAATAATAAAATCATAATGCTCATACTAGTTGAAAATGCTGCTGGATTTGCTCTTTTTCGATATATTGGAAGCGATACGGATTTTCCTCAAACTATAGCGGCAAACTTTGGATCAACCGAAAAGGCAAAAAGAGCGTACGTATAGAGTTGCATTTGAGATCTCGCGTTTTATACCTGCTCCGTAAGACCGAAGCGTCGATTAATGTTAATTTGATTATCCAAAATTATCTGCCAACATCCAACCACCCTCTAGTGCTAAACTCCAATTATTTCATAAATTTGCTGGTATGGACGAAGCTGTGGAAGCTTGTTCGGCTATAGCAGAGAGTCGAATATCCTCGTCGCTTGACGATTTCCTGAAAGAAGCATTAACAGAGAGCATTAAAAAAAGCGAGAAGTTGGCAGTAGCAGAGCCCAAGCTTGGTATGTATTATAGTCAAAACGATTAAACTTTGTTGCGCCCCCTGTCAATTAGAGTGTTCATAATATACGTGTGCTTTGCTTATCCCATGTCTAATTCATACACGTATATATACCGAATGAATTTGCACAGGAAATGCAATAAGTGAGCGATATGGAATCCAAGTACTCGTAGATGACAGGACTTTGAACTTGTACCGTGGAATCCGCGAACATCTGCCAGATCTTCTCGGTACACTTGCAGTTAAAGAATTATCAGACATGAAACTTGGTTTGTCTCATTCTACGTCAAGACACAATATTCAATTTTCGCCGGATAAAGTTGATACAATGGTCATACACGCCGTGGCGTTGATTGACGATTTGGACAAGGAATTAAATAGCTACACGATGAGGTGTAAGGAGTGGTACGGATATCACTTTCCCGAGATGAAAGACATAGTCACTGACAGCTTGCAGTTTGCAAAGGTTGTTAAGGCAATGAGTATGTATTGTCACGTCTTGAAAACAGTTATACTCGTAAATTTTCTGTGTGAAAATCAATTTTTAATGTTCCATACTATATACAAAAGGTACTCGTGCATCAGTTCGCACGGCAGATTTCTCTGATATTCTTGACGAAGAAACGATTACTCGACTTCGAGATGCTGCCGATACTTCTATGGGTTCAGATATCACGATGGAGGATGCTCTGAACATTGAATATGCATGCGAGCAAATAATAGCTCTTACCAACTACCGTACGGAACTACAGCAATATTTATCTGCTAGAATGGCTGCTATTGCACCAAATGTGACACCGCTTGTAGGCGATTTAGTTGGAGCAAGATTGATTTCTCATGCAGGCAGTTTGATGAGTTTGGCCAAATATCCTTCAAGTACTGTACAGATTTTAGGAGCCGAGAAGGCATTGTTTAGAGCATTAAAGACTAAGCGTGAAACACCAAAGTACGGAATTATTTATCATGCGAGCTTGGTTGGACAAGCGTCAGCTAAGAATAAGGGAAAGGTGAGTTTAAAGTGCGTGTGCGCGTGCGTGTGCGTGTGCGTGTAGAGACAAATGAATATGTGTAAAACGTGTTGGCTAGTGTCGCCATATGAAATAATACGACTAACAATTATTTATTCAAAATCACTGTGTAGGTCGCTCGAACTCTTGCATCAAAGCTGGCATTATCTATTCGTGTCGATGCAATCGCAGAAGAGAAGGATGAAACAGGAGAACTTGGTAAAGCGAGTCGTGCCTATCTTGAGAAGAGGGTGGGTCAATTGGAGGCACGGTTGACAAATACTAAGACCAAAGACAAGACAAAAAAGAAAGAAGTAAAGTCAACAAAACCCAAGTATGGATATAAATCTTGTATTTAAATCACTGTAATTAGTTGATTTGTTGATTAATAATTCTTATCTTCACAATTTTCACATGTATTTAGAGATGCTGGTTCATATAATATTTCTGGAGATGTGGTTAATGTACAAGCGTCTAGCTCAAGAGTGATTGAGAAAGATGAGATGCAAGTAGAGTCTCCGATCAAATCATCCTCAGAAGAAACGTCTACTAAGAAACGTAAACAACTCGGGGAAGCGGAGACAAAATCAAGCAAGAAAGCGCGGTTAACAAGTGATAATATCAAGGGCAAGATAAAAGAAACGAAACAGGAAACAAGATCAGAGCCAGAGCCAGAGTCAGAGTCAGAATCAGAGCCAGAGCCAGAGTCAGAATCAGAGTCAGAATCAGAGTCAGAAGAGTCAGAGTCAGAGTCAGAATCAGAGTCGGAGTCAGAGTCAGAGTCAGAGTCTTGAGTCTGTCGAGTGAGCAGACATTTGATTCTTTGTAATTTCGCGTGTGCAGTCGTCTAACTTTTTAAGTACTATAATAATAAAAAGGCAACTTCATAGGGAAGTTCCTTGCCTTCATCGGCAATGACTTTGCCAAACTAACATAGTAATTATATGTAACATACAGAAACCCAACGCTATAAATTGCATAGAGTCGATAAAATCAAATCTGCTAGATAAGATCAGAAGACAAGCAGAACGACTCTTGCGAATGGCCGAGTAGGAGCGTATATAACCGATCGGCCCGGAAAAGAATTCGCGTAATTTTGGCGCCAATAGAAACGATTTTGGCGAGAATTGTTTTGTAGAATGGAAGAAAGTCCAAGTCCCAAAAGCCATACTAATGAACTTTCCCACTCCAGTAGAGAGTGATTATAAATTTGTGATCGTAGTTTTATGAACGCAAACCAAATCTACGTGTATTAAGTATATAATTATTTTAATATTTCTTTTTATTTAAGTGGGAAAAGCAAGTGAGAGTCATTGAAAAATAGCAAGAAAATTAATGAGCATTGAAGTTATGGAGAGGATTTTAGTCTAAATATTTTATTAGTTGCCAGTATAAATTGGTTGTGGACAAGTAATGTCTTTAAATTCATCTCTAACAAATGGGCGAATCTTATGATAAAGATACTCTTGCCTTTTGTAATCCAAAGGAGAAGGGGTTAGCGTTAGTACTAGAATTGAAAAGGATTTAATTTCTTTGGTAACTTCAGAAACACTTGCTTTTCTAGTTTTTAACAAATTAAATTCAGTATAAATGCCATTAGCGACCAGCTGAGCTTTGACAACACCAGGTTTGGCTGCTTCGAATACAAAATGCCGATACTTTTGTAAACCACTCAATTTCTTAAAGAAAATTCCCAACACGGAATTTAAGATCTAAATATTGAAAACCTTTGCCGTTTTCATAGCACTGAGCCTTGTTTAATCCCGTTGTACTTGATTTTTTCACAACCTCAACAATATGTTTTACACAATCTACCGTTGTTTTCCGGTATAGTTTTTTAATTAATCCGAAACTACCATCACACTTGAATTTAGTACCATGAAATTTAATTCAAATGGTAGCATTATTTTTATTCTGTCCACCCGCGTTATCTTTAAATATTTTTCGCCTTTATTCAATCTCTTAATTCCATCGAACACCATGCTCAGTGAGCCGTTAGGGCCCTTGCTGATAATTTCGTCTTCATCGAGAACGTTTGTTCGCGCACTGCTTCATCTTGTATGCCAAATAAATGCACTTTGCGTGGACTGAGATAATAAATCTTACTCCCCTGTTGATCGGAATGGGCCACGCGAACGTTTTGTGCTCAATCATAACTGTAATGAACAGTAGCGTCAATGCTACAATAAGCTTTACCTCTTGTTATAAAATGCTCATTTACTAATTTTCTCTGTTGTTCTGCTAATTTCGTATTTTTGTTTTAATAGTTTCTCTAATTTAGCCTTAACTAATACTAAACGTTCTTTGTATTTTTTTAGTAAATATTTCGCTTCTTCCTTACGAGCATTATACTATAAGCCATTCCGAAAATGTTACATAAATCCGTTCTGGACTCATAATTTGAATATAAGGCGTTAATTGGTGCCATAACTTGCGAAATGCATCGTATTTTAACAATTTCAATGCGCTGTCGTTTTCGAGACCCGCAATAAAATCGTTTCAGCTGACAAAAGTGTAAGCGATTGAGCGCTGACATTTCTACCAGTCCATGAATTTCAGCCTAGTTTTCAAGAAAATTTTTAACGGCGGTAGCAATGGGTATATCAATGGTTATTTTGGTTTTCCATCGCGGCACTTTTTTTACATTACCATGAACGCGTGGTATTATACCATTCGTCGCTAGGTGATTTCTGACGTTTTCGAAGTGAGTGCAACCAATTCCTAACATATTAAGATACGCTTTTTGACAAAGTGGCGTATTACGATCTCAGTTCTCTTATTAATCCGCGTTTTCTTTTTAAGGCGTCGACTGGCAGTTATTTCTCCGCCATTCATTGCTTTCAGCTGGGCCATTAAAAATATATCTTTTTCGGATCTAGAGAGAGCTTGAAACGCTTCACGTAATTCGGCAAACTCTTCTCTTGAAATCTTTTTTGAACAACCACAATTGCAACCTAATTCCAAGAAGCGTATGGCTTTTCATATTCAGTCAAACCATTATAACTATAATTTTCCATATATAAGTTTTATCATTCGTAATTATGGTTGAGTTAATAATTGAAAGTTGTGTGGTGATTGATTATTTGGATAGACTGCTTAGCTATGTCATGGACAGTTCTTACTTTTCTATATACTAATACTCTTGTTTACATATTTAATAATAATTTATAATGTTCTTTTTTGTTTGCCTTCGCTTGTCCACTTTTCTACTCTAGGGATTGATGACGATTGTTTAACACCTAGACCACTGACTAAAAGACCCATATGTAGCAAAAGACCCACCAGGTACTACAGTCAACTCTGTTTATAAGGACCACCTCGAACAAAGCAAATTCGGTCCTTATATCTTACATGCAAGCGTGTTATGTGTGTATCCAATGTTGGTGCTGTGGTAGATTTTTATTCTTTTCTAATTGATTGTAGGTAGTAACTCATCAATATTATGATTCAGCCAAGAGTATCGATCTTTGTCTCCTCCATTCTCTCTCTATTTCCTCTAGCCTCTTCTCCACCTCATCGGTTCTCGCCTCAACGCGTCTGACTTTTGTGTCCACGATGTAGTTGATTCCCCACAGACAATCCCCGTCAATGTTCCAATTTTTTATTCCGACGTCGCTATATTTAGGAAACCCCGTCACGTCTGCAAAAAACTGATTCTCTAACATCTTCCTCTTCTGTCTCTCCTCCCACAATTGTGTTCCAGAGGGTGCTGATATCTGAAATGTAATATATCGTTCTACGGTATTCGTTGTTTCCGTAGTCGTCGTCTGATGTTTCTGAAAGACATGTTTTTGCGATTTGAGAAATGAAGGTTGTGGAAGTTGTTTGAGGTGGTTTTGGTTTTGGTTTTGGTGGATGGAAGGGTCCTTTAAATACGATGACATTACATAATGATGACAATAATAACCCATGAAATGGTTACCGTTTTTCTCTGATCACATGCTGCGTTTACGCCACTCCAAATAATGATAACAAAGCCGCAAGGTCCCATTCCCTAAAACGACCATGTCTTCAAACAACATTCCTCCAAGTTTCGTTGAATGTCCTTACGAAATATTGATAAATATCCTAAAAAGGGTTGATTCAAAGGATATTATTGCTCTTGGATTGGTATGTTACTTGTAGCGTCTGGGCATTCGTTATGAAAGTCTTGAATTTCACAGTATACCATTTGAAAACTAGACGTGTCGGCGTTTGAACAGAATTGCCAACGACTCTTATCTCTGGCATATGCTTTGTTGCTGTCGTTACGATGACTATGTAATGAAAAAAAACCCAAAATTGAAAGATCATAATAGCGAAATAGACTGGAAAAAAATGTATTTCGAACTTGGTAAGCAGTAGTTATCAACGTTGAACAACTGACAACGAGAGGCATACAACTTAACCTTCCTTTATCTTGTATTAGGTACATTAATTAAGTATGCCGCTCCTACAGCACGAATAATTTGGCTAGACGACCCAGATGAATATGGTGTTCGTCCCCCTCCTAGTCATCAGTATTGGTCTGTCTTCCCTGACCCTAGGAGGTATGTCATCTTCCAATCATTTTGATCTCAATGTTACGTTCGCGCTATTATCGAGACTAATTGTTTCCGAACATAAAAGCCATATTAAAAGTGTTATAGCTCTGGATCACGTGTGGTGGCTAGATGTAAGTTATTCTGGTAATTTGTTACTAATTAAGTCTCTATGCTCAATTTAACGGCTCGTTTATAATCATAAACGTAGGTAAAAGTTACCTTCGACTCTGTCCCTTACGGTACATACGACATTATATGGAGAATCATTGCAGGGCGTGGAAGTAATTTAGATCGCGCTTGTTTTGAGACAAAAGTTGTCGACCCAGTAAGCATATTCAACGTTGTTCCGTCACTGGTTTAGGGCTTTTAATGACTTCCTACTTTATTTTCGCAGTCTGATGACGACATGGAAGAAATGGTGGTAGAGCCAATTGTAGAATTTTGGCCTACCAAAGAGGATATTCAACCTATTATAGATAAGAAAGACTGGACTGAATATCGAGTACCTAAGCCAATAGTTGTGAGTGACGCTCATGACTCCCCATCGAAGATTAGAGGTTCTTCTTATACCTACCGAACTGTACATGCTAAATTGTACTCACACGACTCGACGATGCATAGCGGACTGGTAAGCCATTACTGATCAATGTAAATGTATTATCGAAAAGATCTTGTGAATTCATTTTTGTTACTTTCTGGTAGCATATCGATTACGTGCGACTGGAGCCTCACAAAGAAGACAAGCAATAATTGCTGCAAGATCGGTTAGTATGTGTATATGTATTGAATCACAGGCTTGCCTGATATCAAAGTAGACATGAACTAACCTTAATTTACAAATAATAGACATCCGTCTGACGAGAGTTTTAGATTTATATATTCCAAAGTATTTTCGTAATAGTACGCGTTGTGAATGCAGTGGTATATCTCTGTTTGTCGACTTGCAATTCTGAAATTTGCACTTGTCTGGACTTGCATCACGTATGCCACTTATGATTGAGATTATTTTAAAAGTTCAACTTAAATCTATACTGTAAAGTAACAAATGTTTTCTGGGTGTAAATTAAAAGAGTTGATACGCAATTTACCAATTCTTTCGCAAACTTCAACTGCTTGTTATAATGTTTTGGGAAGTTGATTATCTCTTCATTAACAACATGTGCACAAGTGCGCGACTCGGGATTGTTTCGAGACAAGTTTAGTGTAAACTCAAAAGACATAGTTCATTATAAAGACGTTCTGAAGTACTCAACAAAAAAGGATAACAGCAAGATTTGTCAAGAAAGTCATATTGTCACAAGATTTTTGTCTTCCCTTCTGAAAGTCCAAGGATGCTGATTAATGTAATTAATAAATGAAATGCTTTCTGTGAGGTTCGCACAACCGATAAGTAGAACAGTTTCATGAGAATGTAGTGCTAAACCTAATACTGATACTAATATATCAGGATAAAAACGATCAAGCAACCTCAGACTTGGATCTAAGCTAGCATCTTAATTAGCGTCCAATTGATAAGATTGTTTCGTGAATTTGTAAATTGTATTCTGATGATTCTAGTGCTAACTTTACGTAAATCCCCTCTAAGTTTAGCAAACAAACATACTGTACACATGATTGTAAGACTCACGTGAGGAGTACATACAAAATACCCGTCGATGAAATTTATTATCGACAGTGGGTGGTTCGCAGTGCAAGGAATATGACTACATCAAAATTACACACAACGACTTCTGTTTCGGAGGGAAAGCGGTTACAAGCTTCTGCTTCTTATAACAACGTAGATGGCATACTTCATTTAGTGAACAAAAAACTAATATTTACAGCTAAAGGATCCAAGAATCCTATGATAAGTGTCCCTTTGAGTGATTTAAAACGTAAGTTTAGTGCATCCAGCAGAAGACTGTGGTAGAAACTCAATGTAACCTTATGTCAGAATTAACTCTTATTCAACTCCAGTTAGTTCTGATCTTTTTTACAAATAATATACAACACCTATCTTTCGCATTCGATTTGGGGTCTCTTTAATTAACTATTTAAATTTGTATCATTCTTATCCAACAGAATTCTTCGTGAGCAAGCCAGACAAGCCAGATCCAAAACTAAAAATAAAACTGTTCTCTGATGTCGAGCATATGTTCGTCTTGACCACATCAAACGCAAAGGAATCTTTGGGCAAATTTAAAATCGAGCTTCAAACGCTCATTTCAAAACAACGTTCAGGACATGCATCAAATGCATCATCGCGTGTGACTTCAGCTGCACCATCTCCCAAACCAAGAAATGGTAATGCGCCATCTCCATCATCTGGTGCGTCATCACCAGCACTGAGAAAGACGGCACCGACTGCAGAAGAAATTGCATTGAGGGTAGAACTGCTGTCAAGAAATGCGGAGCTTGCCAAATTACATCAGGAGCTGGTCGTTGGACGATTTATTACAGAAGAGGATTTTTGGGAAACTAGAAAAGTAATAATTTAAATTTTGAAGTTGATTACTCTCTTTGGGATGTAACAGATTGGAGTATGGATCATACAATTGAAATTATTATTAATGTCTACTTGTCGTAATTTTAGCACCTATTACGAGACGAAGCAGCGAAAACCGAACAGAAGAAGGGTCGTTCATCAACTGTTCCTGATCTGAAACCTGTAACAGAGGAAGGCGGAGATGTAAAAATAAAAATAACACCGCAGATAATTCATGATATTTTTGAACATTATCCATCTGTCAAGAAAGCATACACAGAAAACGTTCCACATAATGTAAGTTATTTCTTTCCCTACGTCTAACTCTCCCACCCTTCATCTGCTGATGGTGAAATTATCGATTTTAGTTAAAGGAAGAAGAATTCTGGAAACGCTACTTTCAGTCCAAATTCTTTCACAGGAATCGCTCCAATGCAGATAGAATGAAGAACCAGCAGAAGGATGACATATTTGATAAATGCTTTGCTGAAGATGAAGATGAATTAGTTCATGGTCCGAAGAAGATAAGGCTCGATCGTTTGAACCGATTGATTGATTTGTCCATGACTGCTGAGGATCATTTGGAGGTAATGAAGGAAAATCGACGTGCGATGTTATACATTACGTATAAGTATAATTATTGAGTATGCTTGTGTCACGATAGAATGGAAACGAACCGGATATAACAATGCAACCGGGTACAGGAAAATCACTGACACTTCTTCGAAAATTTAATCGACACGCTGAACGGGTGTTAAAATCCTCATTGAGGTTTGATCCGCGCAAAAAACGTCTTTTTATTAACTCGCTACACATATTACCTACAAATTTAATTTCGTTGGGATTCATTGTACAGTGAAAAGCCGATGAAACCCAAGGATTCACCTTCTGATTATACACAGGTTCGAACTCGTCTCATCCTCCTTAGCATATTTTACTGCAAGGCAGCTGAATAAGAAATTTGGAAAAAATTTTGCTATATATATTATACGTACTCCCTACACGCACACATACATATATACATATATCACATATCACATATCAACACACGCCATATATAATATATATATACATATATATATACGTCAGATCATCCAACGTTGCTTATATCTGCGTGCCTCTGTATTAGAAAAAAGGGTACAAGGATGAAATTATAATAGAGGATCTTGATGCGGACGAAGTCCAGCCGAGAATTTTGTTAAATATTAATGATTCAAGAAGGTATTTTGAAAGTCAGACAGGAACTTCTCTGAATGACATTGGACAGAATGAACAGGTAATGCGTTTGGACTGTTCACAAGAAAGGATGTGGCGTAGAAAAAACATGTCATGTCGAGAAGAAAGACGGAATAGTTGGACGTCACTTATGCAAACTAAACTTTTCCTTATCTCTTGTACAGTTTCCTACATCTGCTCTTACAAATATGAAAGCTCTTTTTGCAGATTGGCATCCCGATTTACGGAAGGTGATCTATGAAAATGATACATAATAGTTAATATACTCGACTTCACCTTAAACCCTTATCTTTATCAATTGTTCATAACAAAAGCCAATAAGAAGACCAGTATCATCCCAAGTCACGCAAATGCTCAACAAATCCATCAAGGATAGAAATAACTTAAACGCACGGCAGCGAAGTTTGGGTAGTTATCAGTGTCGCGGTTGCAACATTTCTTCATTTCCGTACCCATCGGTCTCACCTTGTATTCTTTACAGAAATGAAAATTCCTCCAGCACTCGAGCAGCAGGTTATGAACATTCATTCAGCTAGTAAGGAATTTCTTCGACATTTCTGGTCAACAGTAAACTCCACAGCCCCCGAACGAATAGAAAAGAATAAAAGAATGGTCGAACAAATAAGGAAAACGCTAGAGCGTATAGACGAAGTTGCGGAGACGGCAGGTGAAGATGGCAAGGTTGTACGGCTGGTAAGTGAGGCAATAAAGGTTTGATAGGATATTTGAGTGATGGTGAGAAGGAGAATGTATAATGATGGTAAAATCTTGACGGGGAGTAGTGGTGGAAATTATGACTTAAACACTTGGATTACACAAGAAAGCTTCAAAAAGCTGCTCAAACCCGAGTTCAGGATTAGCTCATGAATATGTGTTTTGTCTAAACTTTTTAATACGTAACTGCAGGCTGAAAGACGATAGATTTGCTACCGAACTTTAGTATTGATAAGAACTATCGCATTTTCTAGATGTTCAAACACATGGAAGCTGCATTACGGAATGCTCTCGTAGTACGCCAGGCCGCAAGTATTAATGGAAAACGGAAACGGGCACAATAATTGCTGTTATTAAATAGAACACTTTGCGTAGAAAGACTCAAATGGCAGTTGGGATGGAATGTAGAATAATTGATTACGACGTAATTGTAATAACAATAAACTAGATTTTTGAAACTCATGCTAGAAATGAAACACTTTTCCCCAACACTTTTATGGCCGTACAGCATATCCAGCTCCAGTTTAACTCTATACAGCATTAAATATATCATTTATTTGCAGCTCAATGCATCAGTTCCCCGACCTTTTTTTACATCTTTATAATAATTTATCATCTCCAGAAGCAACCATGTTACGAAGTGAGACTGCCGAACACACGATTATGCCGACAGATACTTGGCCCATATTCTTCATACTCTGCTTTGGTGTGGCAGTATGAGTAAAACTGGGGCTTTTCGATTATAATATAGTAAAATGAAAAACCACAGATCACATGGAAGAAATGTAGAATAAATTTCAGTAATTATTCGTCAATCTGACCACCTTAATAATTCCATTCTCAAGATTCATTTACTTACCGTTGATCCCAGCAACGATCCTCCAAACCACACTGCATACCGCTGTTTCTTGTGTGAAATGACGTTTACATCAATTGGGGTGGACTTGATTCGGAAATTGGATTATATTATATTAGTAACAGATGCAAGTCAAGAGGCATATGTTCAATATTGAAATACTCCATCTATTGTGTTCATACTGCTTACCTTCAACAACCCACCACTAAGCTCTTCACTTCTCTTTATTCTCGCGTCAACAACCCTCTTGATATCTCTCTGAAGCCTTTTACCAAAATCTTTGAACATTGTTGATCCGCCAGAAAGTACGATATTCTAATCAAACCGGTATAGAAAGTTGCTAATTGTGGTTAGATAGAGTATATTATGCGAATGCTCCACTACCCTTATATTCTCATCTAGACACTAACACACCTTGTACAAACCACGTCGAGTGTCGATTGGACAAGATTGAATGACGTTATCAATTACGTCAGGTATAGGCGTTAGAAAATCAGATGAAGCAATTTCTGGATTAAAGAAAATTTCCGGTCCAAGGAAACGTTCAAAGCCGACATCTACTTCATAAGGCTTCCGATAGAAAACAAAAGAATTAAGACATGGCTTGTAGAAAATAAATGCAGAAGTCTTAAAGTGTTTGGCGATCTTAAAACCTGTCACTCTAATCTTTCTTTCACTCTATCCTCACCTTTCCGGTAACACTATGCACGCCCTGATATTTTGTAAAATATTTGTCTGGCTCCTGGTCATATTTCTTAAATTCCTTAACAATATCGGGACACACGTATGAATACTGTTCTTTAATTTTCTCAGCAACTTTGAGTGAATCCTCAGGAGGGATGGACGTTTCATTGTGATCGCGGAGGAGTTGCTGGACAAAGTATGTAAGGTCACGTCCGGCAATTGGAATGTGCTTTAATGACGATCCGATCACGTAACCTTCTGCCTGTTAGCAATTGACCAGCATTGACGATCATTTAGTATTCATTGCAATTAGAAATAGCCCGAAGAAATACTTGATCAATAAAACCTCACCACTGGTATAACATGCGTAACACCATCTCCGCTATCAATGACAGTCCCCGTCAACACGTAGTCGCTTGTCTTGTTCGACGACCAACTAGCAGCCAAGGCTAAGACGGCCTGAACAGCAATATATAAACCTTGGATGTTGAATGACTCGAACATAATTTCAGCCGTTTGTTCGCGATTTTCTGGTGCATTTAGTGGAGGTTCTGTCTTGATGTGGACAGGAGCACAAAGTTTTCGGGTCAATCAGTATAGTAAATGTTTAGTGAGCGATTGAATAACACCCAGATCCAGCCATAAATATTAATATGTTATGTCCTCTCATCTTTTCATCCTCTATGCATATTTCCAATGTTATCCCAGCTTATCCTGTACTACTTATCCTGTTCACCTACCAACAAGAAATAATGATCTTCCGGCTCACATCTTAGATACTTAAAGATGCTCTGCTCCCAAAACCTCTCCATATGATCCCAATTTTCAATCTGTCCATGTCTTATTGGATAATGCAATCCATACGTCTTACTGTTGGCTATAGCCTCGTCGCCAATATGGAAATCAAGATCTTCGATACCCCGTTTGGAAGCAATATTTGAGGAAAGGTGAGAGGGTTTGGATGGAATAGAAGGTCCAGTGGCGTGGCCGGAGGGAGAATCGCGAGTGGCGACTACAGTCGGGAAGACAAAGGACGGGGCATTGTTGCCAGCAAAGCCGAGTTTAGTATAACTAAGAATGTAAAAGGCGTAAGTGAACAAATTGTACAAGGACGATATGTTATAAGCGATGCAACAGTTTCCCAAGTTTTATGGATAGACAATCAACAGGA
The DNA here is from genome assembly GCA_910592345.1 of Paraglomus brasilianum. Classification (NCBI taxonomy): domain Eukaryota; kingdom Fungi; phylum Glomeromycota; class Glomeromycetes; order Paraglomerales; family Paraglomeraceae; genus Paraglomus; species Paraglomus brasilianum. The sequence goes on from CAJVPI010000006.1 coordinate 59,790, forward strand.
TACTATCTCGTATAACAATCTAACTGCTAACGAACTTCGACATATGGATCCCCCCTCTCTTATTAGCTGTACTCACCCCGTCCCATTGTCCATAATCACAGGCGGTAGCTTCAGCGACATTTTGCAAAACCGTAGCTACAAGTTCCAAGTAAAAACCGTAACTATATATACTAGTTCCAAGTCACGCTTGGCTTCACGTTAATTTTTCTATTGCTTAGAATGTTTGTCACGATAATCACGTGATTGTTGGAGTATCACGAGCATAATCGGGAATTTACCTGCCATGTCGCACAACCTGCCAGGTCGTGCAAGCTCAATTCATTGGACACTCAGATGGCTTCTCCTCCATAAATAAATAGAAATATTATGGACTGTACGACGTGTCTGGTTGTGCGACCTGGCAGGTAAATTCCTCTGATAATATCACGAGCTACTAGCTTTAGCAGTTTATCTGTAGTTAGGCAATAAAGTTCTAAATTATAAAAAAAAAAAAAAAATAATATCACGAGCTACAACTGAGATACTGTATATTGTAATCCAGCGGGTACGACCTTAGAAGTTGTTTTAAGTGATCACACGCCCTTTCCATAAAAAGGAGATGCGACAAATATTATAATTATTCGATTTTAATCTAAGACAAGTTATCAGTCATTAGAACAACTGGTTTGCTATTCGAACTAAATTGCATTCTTCAGTGAAATTAAACTCATATTGTGAGACTGATGTCTATTGAAACAGATTGTTTATGGTAAAAAAGAAAAAAAATATAGAATTAAATACATTATTAGTCGACACAAATACTATACAGCTCGAATATTAATACTGTTAATACAATGTACACTGGTGCGAACATAAATAATGTCACACTGTAATCTATCGCTAATGACCATCCTACAACCAATTATCCTCATCACTAGCAGAATTCAATCCATCACTATTGTCACTCAGTTCGTCATCACTCTCCATATATTCACTCTCCTGTAAGATAAAGAACGGCTTACTTCTATGATTCACTTTCCTCCATAGCACTACATCTTTCACCATCATCATTCTCTCCTTCCATGTCCATTTCACCCGTCCAAGGACAACATTTCCTCCCTTTTGGTACGCGGATAGATCTCCTGACTCACTCAGAGACTTGTTTTTACAATTGAATACCACATTGTTCAAGTACAAATATACTCTATTCAGTACGCCCGAGTGCAGAAATCCACTTTTGCCTCCATTTTGCCAGCATCCTCGTCGCTCGAGAAATTCTTCCAATTGCAGGCGAGTCATCGGGCGATAGCATATACTTGTTCGGTACGCAGGTGAAAAGTCCTGAGGCCTTCGAAGTAGCTGAACAATCTCGTTTGAATTCTTACGCCATAAGTCGTCCCAGAATAGAAACCACCACTGATGTACTCGAGAGAGATTAACTATCCGCATTTTTTCATATAAATATATTAATGTGGGAAATTCGCTCTCAGGTATAGACTGAACCTTCTCATTATTCTCCGTAGTCATCAATAATGCGGGCATTGACTCTAGTGGTATATTTGGATTGTCATACACATTAACAAAAAATGCATATGTCAATGTTTCTTCTTTCCTCCGCCCTTCATCACGGTAATATCCTCGATATTTCAACATTAAATCTTCGATTTGTGTAAGCCCTTTTTCGAGAATTTTAAGATTATCCGCGAAAAACTTTTCTAACTGAGCGGTCAATTGGAAATCATCTGTGATTCCAATGACTTCATGTCCGACTGTGCACTCATGTGGTGTCTGGGGAATACCTTCGGAATCTCGCCATTCGGCATCATTATACGATATAGTGACTATGAAGCCAGGATTCATGTTATAATTTTGCCAACGGGAGCGACGACAGCGGCGGATCTGAAGAACGCCGCTATGATAGTGAACCGGCTGGGAACTTGAAATCTGGAAAGCGGGAGCATGATTGATTAGAACAAGTAGAAGTAAGAAATTCTGATCATTGCAGATCCTCAGCATCGTTTGGACTTACCGCTCGAGTTTCATTACTTTCCAAGCTCTTCTCAAATTCCTTTTTGTCATTTGGACAGGGTCCCAGAACTAGCTTCCCTTCCAATGCGCGTATCATATATCTAATCCTCCTCCTCCTTATAATCTCTGGATCTGAATTTTGCTTAACGTATCTTTCAATCTCCCATTCCCTTGTCAACGTGGCAATACTTTCATCTTCGTCATATACCAAGACAACTGAGAATGGAAATGGAATAACATAAGCCTTTCCAAAATACGTCTTCAAGGCAGGATTCATTATTTCCGGAGAGTAGTACATATCAGGTCCAACAAAATCATCAACAATACGTAGTCTCAGCTTTGCTAATGATCCAGGTAGAGGAGCAGTCGAGGCAGTGTATTGACGAATACCGATATGGCGGATAATTTTGAGATTTTCAATGTGCCTCTCAGCTACCGTGTCGTTGAAATTTAACAAATATGGCGGACGGTAGTGACTGGTCGAAAATGCAACTACTGCAGTTTCATCCATCTTAAACTGCTCACTGGTTAGGAATAATGTTGTCCAAGTTTCTTGCCAGATTCTCCTCTTTATGTGTTTATCAAAATCTAATTTTGGAGAATATATGTTGATAGAGAAGTCTAATCTTTTCTTCATTATTTTTACGATATGACGGAACTTGGTATTCTCTTGCAACACATAAAATATTACAACTACGGTAACGACACAAGTGACCACCGTAATTAATATTCCTGATACTTGAGCTGATCCTATCGACAATACAAAAAATAGACCCAAGACACTTATGACCACATAACCTGCTCGTGACCAGTATTCACCAATGTTCTGGCTTTCATAAAGGAAAGGCTGATGACGCCAATGGTTTACCAGCAGAAGAACCATTAGCACAATCTGTAAAAGCTGTCGTATCGTTGCAAGCGTCGTTCCAGAGTAAGAGCGAAAAACGCAATTGTCTTTTGATATCAATACTATTATTAGAATATTAATCAATTTGTGTGCCATTATGAAGGTCTTATAAGCACCCCATTTGCGACTATATCCTATGTTACGGGAAGAGTATTAGATGAGATTCTAAAACCGATGGGATGTAAACGTAGAGACTTAATCTGCTCACCGTTGTATAAGAAATTGTATGGACAATTGTCATGTTTCAACATCTTCTTATATTCCTCTTCTTTGTCGTGTCTAGCTTCTCCGAGTTCATTAAAGTTATCGACCTTGGGCAGATTTTTGTCAACAAGCCTCTTTAGTGCAATCGGAAACCAGAAAGTCAAAACTAGCAAATTCGCGAGTGCTACTGGAATGATAACATAAGCAAAGTTCAAATCTCGTTTTTTCATGCTAGTAACGTAACAAAAGTCCCACGGATCGCGATAGATATCGGAGGGGCCAAGAGGAGCAAGGTCAGGAGGATTTCCAATAGGCCAAAACGTCGCTGACCAAAAGAGTGCATCGAAAGATAGTTTTGAGAGCGGAAGATAGAGAGTTGTGATAACAAACACCATTGCAATGCTAGCGCGACGGCTCGATTCTGGACGAAGACTCCATACCCTTGATTCATATCCCTAATAATTATACCACTGTTAAATATAAATCATTTGTATTTGCATATAAACCAGACGGTAGTGTTACCTCAATAGTAGTATTTGGATCCCACTTGGTCATTTGCCGGAAATAATACAGTGCAAAAAGACAAATGCCAAAGAGCATCAGCAGGAATGCAAAGCCATTCCCAAATACATCTACCAAGTTCAAGCTCAGTAAATTAGGTATCGTGAATAGAATAGTATATAGCCAATTTCCAAAACTCCCTCCAATAGAAACCAAGGCCAACGCAAGGAACTGGAAGAGATCTCTTATTATCTCTACTTGCATAAATCTAATGCCATACGCCGAACCCTCAGCAGCAAGAATACCATCGACCGCCATTTCAACAATGTCATTTTGTCTTGCCTGCGCACCAACTTTGCTGGCTTTTGTAATGTTTTGCTTAAGATCTTCTAGGGCCACCCCATCGGGTAACAGATTCATCGGCGGGAACATATCACTGCAGTGTAATTTTGGTTGGTTTGAAAAGTAATGATATTCCTCATCAGTCATTATTTCTTTCGGGTCAGAGAATTCTGTCTTTGGAAGTGCCTTTATAAATCCATCTAAACGAGGCAGATGTATCCATGGCGCTCCAGGTTTAAATAGCTCATTTTCAGATTCGCCATACGGATTAATACTGAATGTCGTGATCTTCTCCATATCAACATCTTCACCGGTAATTGAGTTGGCGTCAGCTCTACTAGATTCATATATCCCGGACACGTCAATTCGGGCAAGATGAGGAACTGACTGATTGTATTTTTTATAAGCTTCAGTAAATACTCGCTGCTTATGTCTGGCAGTAAAGTCAGGCAAAGAATGGTTAGCCTTCCTATATTCTGTAGATGACAGACTATGCGGAACGAGTAGCGAAAATTTAGATTTGGTGTCAATATATTCAGGCAGATCGTGATCGTGATTACTAAATAATGCCGATCGTGCTAAATGTCTATCGCTCTTTAGCGCATTAGAGGGCGACAATGCTGCACGACTTGGAATTCGAAGATTAAACCAACCATTCTTATCGTTGCCATTCTTTGAGTTTTCCCTCTCATCAGAGTCAGTATTACGGAAGGGAAAGAAAGTATACCTATTCTCTTTCTTGCGATTGTTTGACTTCGGTAAACCAGACATAGATCTATGTTTTGCTGATTTATTACGAGTTGCTCCTGTTTTAGTATTATCCACCGCTATGTCTTCTTCATTCGTTTTATTGAACTGACTAGTACTTGCAAGACTTTTTTCAAAATCCCTAGTCCCAAAATTAAGATCATTCATCTCAAGCATTAGAGAATTTGTCACTTGTGCAGACGTCCTAGCTGAATCAGTTCCCTTTGGCCCGACAATTACTTTATAAAATTCACTATCATCTATTTTCGCATAATTATTAAACGGGTCAGCACTCACTCTTCGTGAACTTGCAACATCGTCATCATCATTTGAACCAAACACGTCATTATCCTTGTAGAACGAGAGCCTGAATGGGTTTGACTTTGCTTTCTCCGGAGACCGTAGTGTCTGGGAGGGAGGACGTATCGAAGAATAATACACATCTGCCTTCCCCCTTTGATTAGAATCTCTGGTGACAAAATCCGAGTTGTGTTTAAATCGCAAGGGATTAGAATCCAATTCAGAATCATGTGCATCTGCAAAAGGTGAGGTAAAGGATGTAGGCTGCAATGCTTCACCAAAGAAAGTGACACCACGATTCCCGGTTGATGTTGATGACCGAAATCGGTTCGAGTCGATCTGAGCGTGTGGAGGTGGGGGCGGCAGCTCTTTGTCGAAAATATATTTCGACGTTTTCCTTCTTTCGTCAGTATAACCACGAACACCAGGAGGAGAGAGCGGAGGAGAAAAGGCTCCATCACTAGAAAACGCCCTAGTCACCGTCTCTTCAAACGATCCAATCGAGATGGGACTAGTTGGCGATACAAGCTCATGCGTTCTCTGTTCTCCAATCGGTGAGGTCCAATCTGGTGATTTGGGCGATGTAACACTCGAATCAGTCGCACTCTTAAATTTCGTAATCAACTTACTGAATCGATTTGTTTGTGGTCGTGGTCCACGGACATTAGATTGTCCAACTGATTGTCTCCGTGTGAACAAATCAGTCTTTTCCTTTGCTGGTGGTGTTGAGTGTAAAGGAGCAGAAGCTAAAGGGGTTGAAGAATCCTGTTGGCCTGTGGTCGCAGGTGAGGTAGAATCTCGTATCTTCTCGAGTGCTGCTATTGCTGGTGAAGTGTCTGCTAAAGGAGATGACAGTGGATCTGATGATGTCGGTTGGGGGAGCGAACTCCAATTCATTCGTCCTTTGTCAGTTTTTGTTGATAGTGTTTGTATATTAATTATTCCAAAGCTCGTTCCAGGTGGTTCCATTTCCGGTCTGTTGTCTGAATCAGAGGAATTGGTCAATGACGCGCTAGTTGTCATACCACTGAATGTCTTTTTACTTGAGCTAGCATTTTCTGCTGTTTGACTGTCATTCGTTTCGGTTTGTAATGGTGTCGTAGATCGTCTTCCAAGCGGTCCCTGCCTTACACCAGTCGGATGTTCATTCGGCATTGTTTGCTGCCGCAATGGCGGACTCTTTGGTCCGTCATTTGATCCATTTGCTGTTTGATTCCAAAATCGAATTAGATCGTTTACTGGTTTTACTGGCTCTTTTCGTGACATAATCGGTAAAGTTTGTTTTTTTCTTATTGCCTGCTGATTTAGGCGGATGTTTTTAGAGTTGAACTATGCGTTAACCGCAAAGAGATCGAAAGCATTTGGAGAAAGTTGTGAAATGGTGCCTCAGGGGTAAATTTGACATTCTTATAACAGCAAAGATAGAATATTAGGGGGGTTGTAGTGTGGTTTGTAAAGGTTCAAATGTAACACAAAGGTAGCTTTGCATACGAATACAAAATATTAATCGACACGAGCGCCAATGTTCGTCCATGCAGTTGCTGTTGTGAAAGAGCTCAAAGATGAGTTAAATAAACAATTAATACATTTAATGTATCCAAAAAATTAGAGGTGCATTATATGAAAACATTACCACATGTACTATCTGTCGACCGTACAAATGACATTAATGTTAAACGAGATGTTTTTTATAATAGTACGTACGCTATGATTCCGGTCTAACATTTTTAAACCTTCTTATTATTATTCTATGCAAAAGGTATTTCGTTACTTTGTAACTTTTTTGGAAATTTCAAAAAAAAAACTTTGCTGCCGTAGCAGCTTTCCACTCAAGATTGAACGTGTCATCCTTGTGCAGGGGCCATGCTAATCTTCTCTGTATCGTTCCAATTTTAATAAGTGTCTCTACCGAAGTAGGACGATAGAGATAGGAGTTCCACGTATTTATATCATACCCACATTTCAGTGAAACTAATTTTGGGACAGATTTGGGCCAATCAAAAGTTTGCTTGGCCAATCATACAAAATGCTGAATATCAAGTGACTTTTCCGCAGTATGGTAAACATTGCTACACGTCCCGACTATTACTATGTCATATTGTCAGTTATAAAAGTCCAGTTTATGGTATTGGTACTGAAGATTCTACAGAAAAGGGCAGGCGCTTTGTTCGGGCCTGTTGTTCTGCTAAATTCCAATTAGTTAACTCGATTGTATTATAATTATAGATTGATTGTAGATTAAGCAATAGTAATGGGTCTAAAAGCTAGTTCGCAATACAGTATAATTCAAGTCTTTCCATGATACGAACTCAGGTAGAAGCTTATTTTCTTCTACATCCCAATCGACAACTAATGTTTGTATATTAACATTCTCACACTCAAAGTAAACATTTTTATTGCTAACACGTCAATTCCAACGACATCAATTCCAAACGCCGCAAGACTGTATTAATTAGCCATAATTAGATTATTATCTACAATAATATGGTCCAGATGGACCGATGAAAATGTCGAACGGAACAAACCCCACGTGGGGGACACACCCACGAATATTTATTATAACGACTCGGAATCTTGTAAAAATATTATGAGTATGAGTATATAATTAATATTAATTAATGATAATTCATATTAATATAACTACCCGTTAATACCTTTTCTCCAACACGAAATATAACTATGAAATATCTAATGATGTAATGTCATCCACCCCACGAATTCTTGTATTTCTCATCTCCCCTTCGTTCTCGTTCGGAAGAGGCACTTGTTGAATACGGACCGTAGCGTCTTCGTAGTAGACGATCGGTGCTTTGGTCCATAGACAATATGCCCTTCTAAGTAGACGTTGAGAAATACAGTAGGTCATCGGTGGTCGGTGAGTCTTCGATCTATTGATCGTAGGGGGTTAATATGAGACATAATATTTTCATAATAGAATACTCTCCAATCATAATTACCACTCGTATAGCTATTAACATGCATGACCGGTTTTTCAATATTTTAGATACACCATGAATTACGTGTGAATTCTCACCATTTTCCAACTGTGGCCTGCACATCCTAATTAATATAGAATATCATTTGACTCCAGCAAATACAGATACAATAGCAGTAATGACATGCACCCATACATGATCTCATGTATCATTGTAAATAGTAAACTGGTATTGCAAAATAATGGAGATAGAATTTCATACTAAAATTTAATAAAGCAATCAATAAGCTTTTAAATAAACTTATTTTTATTTGTTTGTGTTGCATAATTGTTGAGATACACGTATACCAGCTTATTTACGCGCCATGCTGTAAGAAAACAAACACGATGACGACAGATGTGTGACTGCTAAGACCAAAAATCTTCTTACTAGTTATTGGTTTTCTTGACTCTGATTTTACCGGTTACTATACTAATTTATTGAATGAATGACTCGCAGCTAGCCAAAAATTCCCTCGCGAATTCCATCAATTTAGTAATTGTGAAAAAGAAAAATCATGTACAAAGCAGAAAGTCGCTATATACATTAGTGCATGTAGGACATTACAGTAACGATTCATAGCATAATTTCTCGACCACAAAAAACTGTAGACTGTAGGCAGCAGAGATAGCAATCAACTCCTGGTCACGTTTTATAAAATGAACATGGTTATTATTCTTTAATCCTTAAAACAACATTGTACACTGGATATATAATAGACCATCGCGTTAAATAAAATTCTATGTATCAGGGAATAAATAAATATTACATAAAGTTAAGTCTCGTCTACAAAATTGCCCGTCTCTCATGCCGAACTTTCGTTCTATTGTCGTTTCTACACATTCATCTTCTCGCTTTCATCTATTCACGTTCTCAGAAATTCATCCACCATTGAACCAACATACTCCGGTCGAAACACGTGAAAATTGTGTCCATCCCCCGTAAGTTTGACGAGTTTCGCATCGGGAATGTAAGAAATAACCTTTTCCGAGTGGATGTAAGGCACGGTAGTATCTTCTTCACCCTATGTTATATATTAAGTATTTGATTGAGAAAAGGCACATCATTATTTGGCTTTTTGCTCCAACACGCCCGTTATTTACTGCGAGAATACACTTAATTTTTCTATTTTACTCACCCATATGACCATCACTTTTCTATTCTGTTTCCCTACTTCCTCATATGCTTTTCCCAAATCGGAGAATGGAAAATGCTTGACTGTTGAGGCAAAGGAATGCAAAAACCCGAGATGATTAGCAAACTGATAGCTGGAAATTTGTTGCAGCTTTTTGAGTCTTGAGTCATTCGAATCATCATCGGGATTCCGAGATATGTGCCAGCGGAGAAGAGACTCCATCAATCGCTGAAAGTTAAAAGAATTCTGTTAGTTTAATTATAGCACCTTGCGTACGCCGGTGGTAAAGTCGAAAAGTCTGACAGCCTGAAACGGTACTCTGGGACATGCATTTCTAGTAGTATGAGTGTTTTAGAGAATCAAATGACACTTACTCTTGTGAATGAGTTAACAAGAATAGAAGATACTCCCGGTAACTTCAATGCCCTTGCGTAAACAGGTATATCAGTTGCATCCATAAGTCCTACTGGGGCCAGCAGTATCAATGAATTGACAGTCTCTGGAAAGTGTCTAGTAAATGACACCACAATTCCTCCTCCCTTGAAACGATGACAAAATTGTTAGATCAGTTGTCTTATCAGGATCATGGCTCTGTATCAACTCGCTCAATAAATGTATGTCTCCAAATTATCGATTAACGTACTAATGACACACCGAGAAGATCCGTCTTTTTCCATCCGATTTTCTTTAACAACATTGCAAGCTGAGAAACAAACAATGCATCGTTGTTAGGCACAGATGGGCTAGCTGAATATCCTCTTCCATAAAGATCTATATTCAATAATGTAACCGATTTATATTACACAACAGGGTCAACCAGTTACGAGAGCCAAGAATTCGTTTATTGGATTAGTCAATATAGATAGATGCAAATAACGGACCTTTGTAAATTATTGACATTAGCGAGACTTCATACCAAATACTAACACTCGATACCCTTTTTTCGCTAATTCTGCTGCCACGTCAGTGAAGATTGCTGCAGGAGTTGCTATGCCATGAACAAGTGTTATCTGTAATAGAGCAGTCAAGTTTGCACGGAAGTTTTAATAAGTTTGCAAATTTCAATGGGCATACAACCAGCAAATACCTTCTTTCCGTCTTCCGGACCAAACAACCAATATCGTGTCTCTCCATATGGTAAGTCGGCATATGCACCACCTAAACAAGTGTAGCCAAAGCCATTCAATTCGTTTATCCACCCATACTCGCAACGCTCTTCTTACACTTCTATCTCCACGTCCCTTCATTGAGTCGAACGTACTAATGCTACCTTATGTTAGCTGCTTATTCTCTTCTCCGTATTATCTCTAGCCTACCTTGATAATGATCCGGTAAATATGGAATGGTACTCTTGTTGATGTCATCACTCTCCCAAGAATCTCTATATCCAGATAGCGGAGTGCCGCTTGGATATAGTATTAATAAGAGCGGAATCAAAGCGAAAAAGATAAACTTATTTGACATTGTTAATGACCTTGTTGTCAATCGAACAAGTCTAATAACGAGTCGATTACATTATTATTGTATCGGAAATGATTGTTCATTGGTTTATGCACTCTTATCGGTAATAAGTTCTAACAGACTACTAAATGGAATTCGATAGTCATCTGCTGTACCACTTTCCGCAATCATATTTAATGACGACTATGGTAAGTCCTACTACCACCATTTTCGCTTTCGCAAACATGAACAGGAAATTTACCTGACATTCAAGGATGATCTACTGTCCGTGACCTGTCCCGTGATTTCATTCTAATACCAATTTCCTTTCAAGTATATCGCTATAAGAACCCGGAGGCTTTCGTCGGAGAATTGCAATTATAAGAACTTCAGCATTTTCTGGTATTTATTTAATTATTTATATGGCAAATAAGGTGTATTCCCCCCTGATACATCAACTTATTTGGCCCAATAAATGAAAGCAGAGTCCATATATTGTACGTTGAAATAATCACAATATCTTTAACACGAAACAGTAATAGAAACAGTTGGTATTTTCGAAGTTAGAATAGCATACAGTCTCCAACGTCCATGGCCATACGTCTTTGCGATTGCAGCGTTAGTAAATGAAATCAAATATATGATTGGAGACTTATTTATAACATCGCTTCTCTTTCACATGGGCTGCGGATGACACAATGAAGGTGCATTTGAAAAATAATGGATTCACAGGAGATTTAAATTACACTAGTGAAACGAATGACAGAAGTGTCTAACTTTTTTCGCCGGTTTTTCAGATGTTTGGTCGGTCGTAACTAAATCACGCCACTCATATCGAGAGGTAATTATCAATAATAGCGATATCTTATACTCAATAGCGTACTCAATAGCAACACCAGAGCTGTCAAAGTATCTAACTTTTTATAATTTACTGACGTTAATATTTACACCTCAATGATCCTCAGCTTATTTAGTGAAATATCTTATCTTCAACTATCCTGCTTTCAATCTTTAAGCATGTCTTGTTAACTGAAGTTGAATAAATTGCTTCTTTAAATTGAGTTGCGTCAGTGAGTCTGTACGATACGGCTGATCCATAACTACGAAAAAGAAACTGAATATGCGGAAATCGTTATTGGTTACCAATGTTACCAATATTTTGGCTAAGAAATTGGTCTTTAATATTAAAGGGATTATATAATTGCAGATATTTGTCCTGTAAGTGTTTGTTAAAGTCGTGTGTTAATAAAGCTGCGATTATTTTATATCCTGACAATTAATGAATATAGACAAATTTCGCACAAACCGCATCTGTTATTTTATTTGAAAGCGCTTCGCATAAGATTTAGATACGTACGTAATTTGTCTTAAATAGTCGTGTTTTTGTTGAACCAGAACTTCATAATGCGGTTACCGTATCCCCTCGTGAATAAGCATCCCCCTTCGATCATATGAAAACGATCAAAAAAAAAATTTTTTATGATTACGAGTTCTTATTATTTATTATGTACTAACTATTGCTTATAACGGTAATAGTGGGGGAGGGGGTGCTTATTAATGACTAATTATACACTCCCTGGAAAAAGTATTGGAACACAGTCTTTTTAATCAGCTTAGGTCTTTAAGAATCTACATGTAAATTTTGAAGTAATAAAAGGCATTTGTAATAAAAATTGAATGGGTAAATTTCAGGGGTGTTTTTTTGTTTTTTTTTAGCTTTAAATTCAATTTTATTTTGGTATTGAGTTGGTCATTCATTATTCGAGATGCCTTCTTGGCATGCTCTCGAATGCGTTTTATGAGGAATTAGAGACCATTCCTCTTTTGGGGCAAGATATTCTAATAAGCTAAAAGGAGAAGAAGAAGAAGAAGAAGAAGAAAATAAATCAAATATAATGGGGAAAGGAATTGAAAATATGCTTTTAATTTTTTTTTCTCATTAATTTACCGATATAAATAATGAAAAATGTATTACATAATATTAATCAAATAATTCCATCAGATTGACGTGTTATAATCCAAATTTCATGATTACGTCGCGTCATCGAACAAACTCAACAATGGCAAAAGCCAATAATCTTGGGATCACTGAATCAGTACAAGAACGACAAACCCACACCCGGGATGGTAAAACTGGCATCACGAAGGTCAAGGACAATTATGTTTGGGATGTTCTCGCAACGAATAATAAATATTTGAATCAGATACTTTACTCAACATACAGTACTGTCGGAATACACACTTATTTGTTCATTGTTTGCTTGAAGCTATTAATTTATAACAAATGAAACTGACAGGTTGGTCTCAAAGGCGCTTGTAAGGGATATGGTGAATAAGAACTGGTAATTGTCAAATACAGTTACTCCCGATAAAAATCTCGTGATATAATTTTCACTTTGCACGTTATTATAGAGCCAAGTTTATGATCATTATAATTTGCCCATCATTTGGACATCTAATGCTGTACAATCTTCTCTTTTTAACAAAGGGTTTTGGTTTCAGAGCATATTACTAGAGAAGCCTTTATGTGGAGCTGTAGAATTATCAATCAAATATACAATCAGTCCTTGAGGTATCATCCCATATCTTTCTTCAACGATTAAATTCTTATATCTATCTATACGTTGGATTTCAACTTTTTCAAATCGATTGTACACGATACCTATCATTATCATATGTTCTCCTTATCAGTAACGATAAACCATCGATATAATAACCGTTAATATTGTCTACATATTAGACGTTCCAATACATTGATCCACCAAACAGTGATGGACTCGTGAAAGGAAACAAGTTATAATAGAAGCCATATATCCCCAAAATATAGGCAAGATAGGTAGCTAATTAGTTATTTCATAAAGTATATTATTATTTATTAGCAAAATCATTAATGGCAACTTTTTGCACGCTTGCAGGATTCGCTTTAAATCAAAAGGCTATACATACCAAATTTCAACCCCGTACTGTGTCGAGAAACATCAAGACTTGGAAAGCCCATAATATTGCAGAATGAATGCACCACTGCGGGTGCAATCAGACTGCCTATAACGACAAATGATATATCGTTAGCACAACACATTATCCTACAACACTTTAGTAGATTTACGAGATCATTACCTGTTCTTAGGAAGAGAAAAGATGCATACCATCCAAACACACTTGTAAAGCTAAACTGAAACACTGGCAGTTTGTCGAGCAACAAAATCCGTCAGTCATCACTCGTGAGCTAAAATAAGTTATGAAAAAGACATTCAGATAAATAGCATACACGATGTTAGGATTCCAAGTTTTAGACTCTTGGCATCACGGCCGTAAGCTACGTAATAATCCCATGCGTTATGGACATGAGCTAAAAATAATGGAACAGATATGGATTAGAACCGAGACGAGAATTTCAACGTGTATATTTCTCTTGAACGAGATAGTAATAACAAACGGAATAATTACCTATTCCGAACAGAAGTGGAGATAGAAATATGATTTGCACAGACGTATATCCTGCATAATGTAGCAAGGGAATCATACAGCATCTAAAGACAAATTCTTCACTAGTTGGTGCCTAAAGACAAAGTATCAAGTTAGAATTAAGACACCAGTTTGTTTATTTACATGCCAAAGATAATCGGACAGTATTATTCATTACGCATGCGGATGTACTTACATATATGTAATTTCTGAATCCTATTAGACTAACAAAGCGATCATATACATCAGATCTCCAAGAGAAATTAGACTGAAACGGCAACCCTTTATTTAACCACAGTATAAATAGCGGTCCCGCAAATAGAATACACGTAAGAGTCAATGGATATACGATTAATCCAATCAGTTGAAGTATATCAAAGTGAAGAGTGAGACCAACAAGACGAGCTGTTGTCTCTAATTGTAAATAAAATGACTAATAGATGATAGTTAACAAGTATGTCAAGAGAAAGACTTCAAGAAAACATATTTGAATCTCATTCTTTAACCAAATACCTTGTCTGTAAACCCATCGTAGCCAGAAATCAACGCCCAAACTCCGAAAAACGAAAGTACGCAGGTTAATCCAACTGTCTTCATCCGCTGCAAAATAACTTTTGGATGGTTCTTTGTCAAAAGATCATTTCCTCCTCCCCCTATGCGTGTATCTTTGAATATATAAAGTCCGCCAACAAAAAAGAGAACAAATGTAAAACATAGTAATAATGCAACCAGGCTTGGTAGTTGTAAATCGTGATTTATTGGAAGGTTTTCCAGATGTGAATTCATCCTGAGCCCCAAAGTCAGATTGGTGCATCTGATCGAAAATTCGATTATCATCAATTTTTCGAAGCACGTGATAATAATGCAACTAATAAACTGAAACATATTAAAAAAGGCATAACTCAAGCAACCCGCATATACCTTTACATACTTACGTGTAATTTAGGGACGTGTTTTCGTATTTTTCCGAACGCAAGTGATGCTGTAATGAGATACCGAAATGCTTTCATGTAACTTCGTGGTTGAATACGAATGCGAATAAGCATCAAGTCAGGGACTACCGTTTATCAAATAAAATAACTAGATTGTCCCATTTGTCGCAAGCTCAACCGTGAACGTTTCTTGTGCGAGGGTTGAATAACTCAAAACGCCTACTTTTAATCCTTTGCCAAATTGTCACATCCTAATGTGCTAATTACAACAGTAATTTTACCGCCTTCAGTGCCCGGCTTGTTATTACTTTATTCTTTCTTTTGGAATGGGAGTTTCTGAAATTCTGAACTTTACTGTTACAGTAACAATAATTTATTTATCGTTAATTGTTCTATTCGTCAAAGATTTCTTGATTGTGGTTGTAAACGTTTTATATACATATTATGTCTATTTGAGACAAAAGTATTAGAATTTAGAAATTGTATTAAACCGACGTTTTGTTCGTTAACTATTAGTAAAATATTATCAAACTTTGTTTGCCAACTGGTTGACAATCTGTAAAGCTGCATAAGGAGCACTGTCTATGTAGATTTGAGATCGCTACTATGTAGGGAATGCGTTATCGGGACCAAGATAAAATACACTAGTGTATCATCTATTTTGAGGACTTTGGTTATAACAGCATTCTCCATCAAAGAAAAAGTGCCTTTAGATCAAAATGTCGGCGACTCGGTTTAATCTTGCCATTGTATATAGCAATTTTTCGTCATAAGAATTGTTACTGTAAAGTTTCCGTGTACCAATTAATACTTTGCGTGTCATTCAATGTTAAATATGCATACTTTAGCTTCTTTTTATAAACCAGTACATTTACCAGTCTAATTAATCTAACATTAGAGCGCTGTTATCAAAGCTAAACAACAATTATCAAATAGTCAAGATACAATCTCAAAAGTTCGTCAATTATAAGGATGTACGTTGACACATAATTCTAACGGTATCTATTTTCTGTAAGGGTAAAGTTGAATAATAGCTTATTAGTTGGTTAGCTTATGGAATATTTGCCAAGTACCTAATACCGAATTGTTGCGTACAACAAAAGTCGATAATAATAAAATCAGTACCGGTTTATATCATTCAATCGCACCGAGTTTGGCAACAAATGTGAATTATTTGATATTCAAACGATGGCATTCATGGTTTTCAATCATTGTTATTACATGCCGTCAGTTTGCAATAATAGCTACTACGGCGAGCAATAAAATACGTCTCTATGCCATTATTGCTGCCAATTATTTTTAAGCAATTTATTTTATCTTAATACGCCTATATACGTAATTACTTTTAATTGTATAGTTGACAAATTACTTATAATTCTCATAATCGGAAAACAGTCTTAATTGCCAGTATTATAAATGCACGAATTTACATCAAGACGTCATTTCTTCTTAAATTCACAATTATAGAACCACACAACTCAGCTGACTTGTAGTTAGGAAAAACCTTACCCATTTCCTCCAGATCGATACTCTTATATCCATGTAGTCTAATAACATTTAACTTTTTATAACCCTGGATTGTTCTAATAAATCTCCTATTTACGTCGCCAACGTTACCATTAATCGATAGTTTTTGTAAAGTTTTCTTAGGTCCAAGAAAGGATTTGAGAAACTGGACCCAACTTGGAGAGTAGAATTTAATATGCAGGATTTCAATGTTCCTGGCCTGACTTATTACTTCTGCAAGATTTTTGAAACCTTCATGCGCATGAGACATGCTTAACCCTTGTGAACTGCCCGATAAATCAATAAATAATGATGTCAACGATGGCGCCAGGATTAAATCTTGCATATCTTTGCCGCTTGGTACGTAACTGCAGGACATATGATAGGATCGAAATCGTGGACTTTTGCCGAACAATGAGCTCAAGTCGTCTGTCAAATCTTGGATAATAGGTAACATATTTTGTACAATTGGCAAAGACGGATTACGTGTATGTCTAATTGGCGAGGAAGACCGAAGCACCTTATCAAAATCCATTTTTCTCAGCGATACAAGATAAGTGCCGTAAGGATGCAAAGAATCCTTCATTTTTTCAAGAATCCCGTAGTCGAAATAGTATTGTTGTCTTTGCTTGGAGAGACAGCATAAATATGTTTCGATCAGTGCTGTACTCCTTCTTGGATCCCTAAATTTTCTGAGAAAATAGAACGGATTTTCGTATAATATTGGAGTCAATTCCCTATTCCAATATCTATTCAAAAGCAAGACAGGGTATAATGCACGAAAGTCATATGCCAGCTTATAGAAGATATGGCAAATGACATCTTCATTGAGCGGAACTGGCATTTGAAATATTACAACTTAAAGAAAGAAGAGCGGGGTAACGAAAATGTGGAATCAATCGAAGCGGCAGAGGGGTAAGCAGATTTATTTAAATAATGAATACTCATACAGTTTCACACGGCAAGCCACCGATTATCTACATGACAGTATTGTTCGTAAACAAGATCGTGGCGTGAGATTGACAAAATATAAATAACAGAATGATGTCTCCATATCCTAAGTCTCAAAAAGACGGTAATTGTATTGTTTTTTTTCTTATTGATAGAGAAATCTACTTTTATTAGACGTTAATGCGATCGGTCTACTAAATTGTGTACAACAATATTTCATAACTCTCAATTTGTCTTTCAATGACATCACCGCCAAAATAGTATGTGCTCGCCGATCATAGACGTGGCACAAAGTTGTATAAATTTCAGAGAAACAAACGCGTGCAGTCAATGGGTACAAGGATAGTTATTTACAGACATGTGATAACGTAGCACAATTACACCGCCAGCTTATTAGATTGTTTATAAAAAACTCTTGTTGAACTTACATACCGATTGTGACATTATGTATATTCAGAAAGTCATGTTATTATTCGAAAATTTTATTTTATTTTGTGTATTTAATTTATTTATTTATCGCCAACGATCATTTACAGAATTCCTGGGTTTGAAATCAATGCCAAACACAAGAAAAATTCACACCAATAACAATCTGCCTCGACCTCAGCCAAAATGTCGCACAACATTTGTCGCGTGTGACCGTGATAGTGTAGAATTTTTGCGATTGGCTATTTCACCAATACATTTTATAAAATACGTGCAAAACCTCCCCATTGTCCGGATGCCTTTGTTGGAATACGACTTGATTAATGAACGAAAACGTTTTCGAAAGCTGTACGCTACAGAGTATAGGTTACTAGAGCTCGCTTTTCGATGAAGATTTGTACATACCTATACTTTCTAATGTGTTGGTTGTAATACATTCTCTTGAAAAGACGTCGTCACAACAAGCGCAAAAAAAGACTCTAATTTTTTTACAAATTATGTAGACGTTTCTAAAACCGATTCCAACTATAATACAAACATTGACAATACGCATGCATTTCTCTAGGCTGGATTGGGAAATATCAAAGAGAACACTCACAATTCTATACTATGCGAGTTCACTTTATTTTTACGCAATCGATCGACTAATAAGAAATTTGGAGACAGTGGCATATACCAATCTCTATTAATTCAACCTTTTTGACGTTGTTGATGCCATCCTTACAATGAATATGTACTCAAAAGAATGTAATGTATTTCAGTCATTGTTGATAGCCCGCTATGACAGCGCTTGGTTGGTATCAGACTTTTATTGTGTTTTACACACCTCGCCAAACTAATGCTTTATTTTGAACAAAAAAAATTAGCTCAAAGGCAAGCTGTAGTATATGTGGTACTCTCATTAGGTGAAGGTAAGAAATCTTTGCCTTAAAATAGAACGCCCGTGGATAACCGGTTTAGATCTAACCACATCAAAGTATTGTTTACTGAGACAATGAAGTACAATTATCAAAATTTCTGGGCAAACCTGTAGAAATTCTCCACGGTCGCACGCCTAATATAGAAAGCACCTTTTGATAAACAAAATCCTAAGAAAGCACCACAGTACGTGTACTATGCGATCTCTTTCCTGTTTGGCAAAAACTAGAATCTGACGCCTCAATTCTCTATATCCAGGCTTCAAACAGATATACGCCCCCTCTCAAAAGAGCTATTAAACGAGGAATTCTAACCGATCGAAGAGATAGTCAAGCGCTCATACCCAATGCACATTACTGGTAGCACTGGTTGTGAAATAATGATGACAGATATTCATGACGCGCTGTTACTTTTACAGCGTCGTTTACACATACTTACTGTACAATCGTTAAGAGAAACTGGTCAAGTAATCTTTCTTTATATAAATTAAAAGCACATTACTTGAAGCAGGCCTATCGTATTCAAACAAATGATCTTCAAACCTGTTTTTCTCGTTAGGCAATCTTCTAGTAAAGTATCCATCAAGGCAACATGTGATTATCTGGCTCTTGAACGATACATATTTCACTTGGCTATTTTGAATAAACAATACAATCTTAGTTTTATTTACAATACAGTATTATGCGTATTATTTCTAACCCAGATTTACAATACCGAGTTTTTGTCAATATAACCTACTGCTAATGGTAATTGAATGTCATGTCATGTAAACAAGTATGGTTAGTTTCTAACTCAAATGCTTAAACTGATCGAACTATATTTGCAGTTCAATTAATTCATTGCGCTAATTTATTTTTATCAAGTCTGCGTTCAGTTTTCCGTTTGTTAAATTCTGACCTCATACTAATACCAGTAAATTTTTCACGTGATATAGCGATCAAATCTGTGTTATAGTTTGATGGTCAGACACTTGTCCCTACACTAATTATGTCACGAAAAAGGCTCTCCCCACAAAATGCAGGTACAGTAAAATCTTGACGCAGCTTCATAACGAAGCGTCATGCAAAGGAAGATTTATTATGTCAAGTAAATAACAGCCCTTCTATTAACAACCCAGAAATTGCAGAGAAATCCAAAGTACGCGCATACGTATCTAAAAGAAGGAAGATAGAAATCGAAGAGTCAAGACAAGAAATCGAGCTGACAGGTGTATGATGCTATCTTTGCCCGTTGTATAGATAATCATGTCTGAAACTTTACCTTATCGACTAACCTGATTTATTTCTGTCAAGATTTTAGATACTTCTCCTCAACCGATAAAACTTTCAGATATTCCAGAACGTATATCATCTGCTCTAAGCGATACACCTGCTTCCCAGACGGGATTCTTACCAAAAAGGAGAGTCACACACTTGCCAAAAGAGCACACCAAAGGAGTTAATGCATTAACATGGTGTGGGGAATTTGGTTTGTTGGTTTTCGTATGTGAGGCCTATCTTAGTTACTTGTGAGTATCAACAAATTCTTACAATATACCTACCCCCACCTGAAGGACAGGTCTTGGCATCTGCGTCTATGGATGGTTCGGTCAAAATATGGGACGTCTTTGGAAAGAAAGAATGCGTTCGTACTTTTAGGCATTACGGTAAGACCAATTTAATCTACAAGTCTGCAGATTACAAAAAACAACAGAAGCGAGAGTAAGAGTTAAAAATATGGCCATAACATCTACCAGAAGCAGTAAAAGACGTTCGATGGGATAATGACACAAGCAAACTCCTGTCGGGTGGCTACAATAAACTTGCAAAGTTGATCGACATTGAAAGTGGTGCAATATCTCAGGTAAAAAGGAGCTACCGTTTAACGTGATTATCAGTTGACCACGGTTAACTTGTTTATCCTCCCCTCTCCAAAAGACATTCGAGCACCCAAACTTTATAACCGCTCTTCGCTTCAATCCAACATCTCCTTTTTTCTTTGCATCTGGCATGTCTAAAGACGGAGTAATAATGTGGGATGTCCGCACTAATAAACCTATAAATCAATTCCGTAAATTCTGGGGTAGCGTGAATGATCTTGAATTCCTACCAACTGGTAAGGAAATTCTTACGTGTTCCGACTACGTTGTGAGAAATGCTGCAGATAAGAATATTGTCGTCTGGGATTTGGACAGTGTACGTAGATGTTAGGGCAGGAGAATCGTTTATGAGAACGAGAGGTAACATTAATAGGTAGCGATGAAGGTGACCATTATTGGAATTGACTTTTTTATTATTTATTACCAGACAACGCCTATATCAAATCAGATATATCAAGAAGCGTATTCATGCACTGCAATGCGAAGACATCCATATAAAAGCCAATTTGTAGCACAATCAAATGCAAATTATGTAGCTATATTTGGGCTTGAAAAACCATGGAAACTAAATAAGCGTAAGGTGATTATTGGCTCCATAAGTTCTTATTGCCTTCTTCGGTTTCTAAAGTAATTTATTCCATTTAATCCGGTTCAATTTGTCTACCTGATAAACCTCCTCAGCGCTTCGAAGGCCATGTTGTCAATGGTTACCCGATTCGATGCAACTTTTCTTTGGATGCAAAATACCTTGCATCGGGAGATGCCAACGGTTCAATATTTTTTTACGACTATGCGTCATCTAACATAGTTAAAGTAATAGAAAACGCACATAGCGGGGTTTCTATTGACGTCCTTTGGCATCCAGTGTTGAAAAGTGTCGTGGCTACTGCTGGATGGGAGGGGGGAGTCAGCGTATGGGGTTAGAGACTAGAGATTAAAAGGATTGGGGAAGAAGAAAAAAAAAGGGAAAGAATGTGGACAGATTTGTGATATTGAGATTATTATTTGGATTGATTCTGCAATAATATATGGAACAGACTGCAACAAAACCAGACAAGGTAAATGTTTTGTTATGTGGCATATCGTAGTGGCGGAAAATAATGAGAAAATTACGCAATTACTTTACATGCTCTCTGTTTTGTTTACCATAGAAATTTATATATAGAAAGTTACATCAGATAACAAATGTATAAATAAAAATAATACTTGAACCAACAACGCGTTTTTTGTTTGCTTTCGTAAATTTGCTATAAAAATGCTTGATTAACTTATCATTCAAATATCGAGAATTTGTGGGAAATGGAATTATAATATATTATTAATCCCAGAAAAAATTTTACATACTATTCTTAGTCAAACTGTATGCTAACATTAAAAATCACGTAATAATTTATTAATATAATGAAAACCAAGCCAAAGCTGTCAGCCAACATTCTCTAAGCAATAACGATATTAATAAATGCAACTGATGTGCTTATATTTGATCGAAGCCTCACCTCTCTCTAATTAAAGCATAATCATAACATTTGCGCTCGAGAGCAAATCGCGGAATGACTCAAATCAATTGGATTAGATACTTCGGTACGACGCTGACAAATCAAGTGTATTAGAATTGCTGCTTAATCTCCGATTTCACTTCGCATGGGGGGATATACCACGATCCGAAGAGATTTCTGCGCAAATATACTTTTCTAAAATAGCAAAATTATTATACAATAATAAGTGTTTTCAAAATGTGACATCAAATCAGAACAGCGACAAATCAAATCAGAGTCATTCATATTTATTATCTTATTATGAGATTGACTACCGACGGGGTACTCAAGGCATAGCCCGCAGCAGCTTGACGCAAGAGGCCAAGCGCACGACGACGCCTGGATCAGCGTCATAACCCACAAGTCAAATAATTGTTGATCGCAATACTCACTTTGTTTACTGTCTGATGTTCAAGGCGGTGAATTATCGGCAATCGACTGCTGATTATAGCATAGTAGATTAGGCCAATCAGATTTCATATGCCTGTGCTACAATCGATCTTATTTATGTCACAAACGCGTCCACGACAAAGAAAGTGTTGTTCTTCACTGCTAAATACTCTAACGTGTACCGTATATCAGAATATTGGGAGGAATCCCATTCCAATATCCTTCGACTTGCTTTAGCTTGGATCGGTCTTGCTGGACTGGGGATTTTTCATCATCTTGTCGCATAACATTAGCAGACATAATGAAGAGATTATATACAAATACAAGGAAGCTCGTTACTTTTTCATTAAGACGTTGTTGAGAAGAGCCTACAAAAAGATGGAAAACGTGGGCGGTACGAAAGAACGTACTAACAATGCTGCGACAAGGAGGTACGAAAAATCAAAAGGAAGATGGATTTGGGCAAAGTGATAATAAGGATGACAATTACGAAGACGACGCTAATGACGATACCAGCGAAGATAACGCATCGCTAGACACCCGAAAAAAGAAAAAAATACCGGTAATTTGATCAATATGGTTATTATTATGATAGGCATTTTTATTAACTAATAACCGGGATCACTATTTCGTCGAAAAAATACTAGATATAACGAAGCACGGGTCACATAAAGCAGGATGTAAACTTCAAAGGGATACTCCTCATATATCCTATTGTCAGCCAGCAGATTATAGCATCCAAGCTTAAATGTTCTTATCAACGTATCGCTATGATGGAGACTTCTAGCATTGGCCAATTACATGTGTTGCCCATCAAGCTCAACTCCAAGAAACTATGGCAAATTTAGCCAAACCCACCATCTTTGTATCTGCATTTCAGAAAGAACTTGATATTGAACAATCAATGGAATTAGACAAGATCCCAGTTCACTATCAGATGTGATTAAACATCTACAGATGGATCCATATTCCTTCCTCATTTAAAAATTATATGCTTACAAACCAGAACATCTCAAGCTCATATATCACGGACATATTCACTTCGGGACACACGCACTAGCGAGCGAATTCTACAATGCAATGAACCAAATGACGTTCACGTTTGGACACACCTAGTTCAATATTACCATAATAACATTGATCTTAAAAACAATATTAATCTGTTTATTTATAATCAATGCAGAAAACATGCGTATGAGCGTTATAAAGATGGCTAGCTATTGACATTAATGTGGCTTTTACACAACATTTGAAAAATAAATCTCTGGCCAAACTTAGAGCAAGCATTATGGTTATGGACAATACCAACTCAACATACATATACACAACTTGCAAAGTCTCCGAACGGCGTTTATTAAGCGTTTCGTTACGTCACGTGACTTAATAGCGATCCTGTTTACATGAATCAAGCATAATAATAATAATAATAATAATAATAATAATAATAAAAACAGAGTGTTAGGTAGAGTTTTAGCTTAAAGAACAAGGTGGTGCAATAATAATAATAAAAACAGAGTGTTAGGTAGAGTTTTAGCTTAAAGAACAAGGTGGTGCAATAATTTATTGCCGTCAATGTGGTGACAGTTATCGGATTATTGCTACTACCATCGGGTGTGGAGTGTCTATGGCCATAGTCAAGAAAAGCATTCGTGAAAGAAAAAAACACCTTTCCAATATTGCTGAACTTGACCGATGTGTTAAAAAAGGCATGGCAAGACATCCCTATACATACTATCGAAAATTTGGTTGATAGCATGCCACAAATGGAGGTCCGATCAAGCACTAGTCACTTAGTACGAAATATAGATCAGACCCTGTTTAAATAAAAAGTTAAGCTTAAGTATTAAAATTTTTAAGTTTAATATTGAGTCAAAAATCGGAGACTTTTGGCGACCCTCTTAGGTTATATAACTATCGAAGTGAAACCGTATTTATCGGCTGAATTATGCGGACCAATGAACGTCATATTGACACACTCAAAAGAAGGCCGTCTTAAAAACACGTTTACAGTAGCAAAAAAACTCTCAGTAATTCAATGTACAGGGGAATTGTTCGTTATAGAAGGGAAACTATTGTGACGCAATCGAGATGCAGTTCATAAATATCAAAATCGAATCAACATCCACATCATCGACAAACATCCCATGGACTATGTCTCATAACCAAACAAGAAAAATCAAATAAAAAATAGAATAGCAGCTATCCATCAAACATTGCAACCCAACCACCACTCACCCCTGTAAAAATCGAAAAGGAGAACATCAGATGAGTCTTTTCCTGATTCTCAGCAGTTGCCTATAAATACCAATTCTACTTTCATGACTACTATTTATATTATGTTATCAAACAATGGTCAGGCTGATAAGTGGAGATCATCAGCTACTAATTTTAAATTTTATTTTTAAAAGCATTGAACATAATCTTATAAATAAGCAATTATTATGACTGGGTTTTTTACTTTGGCAGATTCTCCTATTACTACTACAGAATGCATTGATATTGAGGCAGAGTAAGAGTAAGAGCTGTGGAATTTGATGGTAAAATCACATAACCTTGGGTATGTGCATGGTGGTCTATAATATTATGCATCAACTTTTTTAAAACAGATTTTTGCAACCATTTACTTTGCAAAAAAAATTTTGCTGACCATCATTATTTTTTACATTTTAAAATATATGGAGCAAATTTTTCTCCTTTAAAGACTTCTAATACTGTAGTACTTAGTACTGTAATTTCTGGGATTTGATATAGATTAAGCAATTTATACAAAAATCCTCTATATTACTGTAAATTTAAAAATAATAAGATTGGGTGATTTATAATAGCTCTGATAAAAAGAATGTAATGTTCTGATCCCATTGCAATAAAAAACTCAAACATAAACAGGCAAATGTCTGACGTTATTTTATTTATTTTTTTCATCTTTCTATGCATATAAATTAATATATGGGTTCAGGGTTATTATTATGTAATTAATATACCTTCAAGGAATCACATTTTCTCAATCGTTAATAATTAGGGAGGGAACAATTAGTCTTACAAATAATATGGTCCGGTACCTAAATGTAGATACCTCAATATAAGAGGTTTCAATCGCTACTAGCAAAAGGTTTGTTTCACTAAATCGATCAACGTCAAATTTTTTGTATATAATAAAGTAATACTATATCTATCATTCTGCATACTTTGATCTATCTACGACCGAAGGTTTGACCAGATTCTAATATCACCGTGCAATAATCGTAGAATCAAATAAAACAGGATGACCCCTATCTACGGCGGTGATACGACAGTTTCTTTCAGAAAAAGGACATATAGTTTCTAAGTGGTAACTTCTTCGCATGTTACACAGTTTAGGATACTACTTTGGCCGGGAAAGAAGTAATATTTTTACACGAGTCACCAAATAACGTTATATTTCGCCGTCAATATATTCGAAAAACCATCAGGATAACAAAAGATTATGTGAATTCTGATAATAATTCTTTTTTGGTTGATTGATGAAATAGATAATGACTGTGAAATAGACAATAATTTTTCTTTAGAGAATGATGTTGAATTTGACTAATCAACTTTTAATAAGATTGATATCCTCTTGACTGAAGAAATGATTTATCTAATCAGAATTAAAAAAATAACTTTTCAAAAAATTTCTATGAAAAAAAAACTGAGGTATCTACGTTATTGCACCAGACTATATATTCTAAATGCTGTCTTTATGTTACATGGAATTTCTACTTTTTGAAATTCTTACCGAGTTTTTAATGATAGTCTTTCCATTTCGCTTAATTAAGCATCGTGAACCGAGCTCTCGGATAAAAAAACCCTTGATTTAATTTTGGCCCCCGTCATTCTTGCAGCTTCAATAAAAGTTTGGCCAATAATAGCCGATTGCTAAAATTTTTGACACCATAGAAAAAAAACGCTTTCGCTGTCGCTAATTTATTTGTTTAGGATTATTTCAGCATTAGCAAGCACACACAAATGCGTTCTGTAAAGTGTCAATCCTTTGCAACAGAGTATTTTATTATTATGCCAAAATCGCATACCATATTAGGTGTAACATCTACATGACAACTATGCAGCGAATAAAAGAATGGTAAAGTTATACCCCGCGTACAACCAAACCCTGCTATGTGATAGAGATTTTTGGATGACAAATGTTTAGTCATGATGATTACCAGTAATTCTCATTAGCTGCCATATTTGTATCAGTTGGGAAGATCATTATTAGTCCCAAGTTTTAATTCGCTCGCAAGTTACTGATCCCCAAAATAGATTAAGAAATAAAGATTCCATACAGTAGTAGTAACGAATGACAATCGAATGAGCAATAATGAACTTGATCAGTAACAGGGATCCGATAAAGGCTTAAAATCGAACATAATTATGAAGTAACATATATATTTTGAAGCATGAAAGATGAAAGACCCAATATATGAAATAGTCAAGCTGAATTGATGAAGACTTAAAAAATCATTCGGCTCCAGAAGAGGAAAGAAAGGAGTTTCCCAATAGGAACAGAAACTTTTCAGATGTAAAATTTGGAATAAAAAGTCAGAACTAAACATCTATCTTTAATATAGTAAGGCCATTACACCGCCATTTCTCTCTACAATACTAAACATCGGATGCGCTTCTGCTTAATCACCGGAGGATCCAGAGCAGCAACAATAGCTTCATCAAACACATTCTTCAAACCTTTCTGTGTCAGAGCGGAGCATTCGACATACTTTACTGCGCCCAATTCTTTTGCTAGTTTTTCTCCTTGATCGAGACTGACTGGTCTCATTTTTTGTCTTTGGAGTTTCTCGACTACTGTTGGGTCATCCCGTAAATCTATTTGCGTACCGACAATAAGACAGGGAACGCCGGGACAATGGTGATGAACTTCTGGAAACCATTTCTCTTTGACGTTTTCAAAGGACGCAGGGGATGTTACGGAGAAACAGACAAGAAAGACGTCTGTCTGGGGGTAAGAAAGCGGGCGGAGTCGGTCGTAATCCTCTTGACCTATATATTAAATACATGGGAGAGTAGAAATGGGTGAGTGTTTTACGTGTGGGTTACCATGGAACAGAATTTTAAGGTATTACTGAAATGTGATTACTGAATGGGAATGATTACAATATATCCATTATCAATAACATTGATGCATCGCTAATCTCTTTAACTGCTTGACTTACCAGCTGTGTCAAATAAACCTAATGTATAAGGTTCCTCACCAATCATCACTGTGACGGCATAGTTATCAAAAACCTAATAAAATTGGCAAATAGTCCTTCATTAACGGGGGCATCTCTCATACCAACAACTTCACATTCTAGTTCGAAATCAACTAATGATTTGGAAGACAAGAAACAAGTTAAGACTAGCACTCGTAGTTATAGCCCCAAGCAAGTAATAAACACGCAACTTGTGTAGCTTAACTAGATGAAGTAACTTATTCGTTGTCCCTAACAAATCATAAAACCACTGATGCTATTTCGTAATGCTCTTGAATTGTAATGCCGTGTCACGTAATCCTTTTCTCTCTCATCTCTGTCAACTTTCTTACTATATATACACAATCCAACACCCTCCTTGTACCAATACTTTCTGAAGAAAGCAACTTTTCAAACATGAAATAATATACTTCATGTTTATATATGGGTATTATATATGAACATACTAACCGTTGGAACGTACTCCGAAGGAAATTTATTAGTTGTATACGAAATAAGAAGACACGTCTGTTGAGGGGGAGGGGAAGGGTGATTGGAATGATAGATTAAGAGCATGTTAATTCTTATAGTCATGACATTTTCAAAGGCATGCGCAGCATCTAATCGCCATAGACTACGCTATGATATCTTAATTGCTCGAGATTGCAAGTGCTTGCATTGATAATAAGCAAACAAAAGCCTGATATCCATAATAACTTTTGTCCAAATAACGCTCGTTCGTACTCCCCAAAGCCCAATATTATGCCTTATCCAACTACTGCTCGATGTACCAAACATGCTCTGCCCCTTGTCATAGATCAACTTTCCCCACTAAAACACTCGATACGCTTGGTTGGCGTCCCATGTTTGATAGAAACTATTCTCTCATCTCGTTCACAAGTATACTTGCGAGTATAGCCCTCTCTTACCTTTCCGACAGCACCATCACCTACTACGACACACTTGATTGTTTGCATGATTAATTAGTCCACTTATTCCTTATAAACTATAATACTATTACTCGGGGTAGCAACGGAAGTCTAGAATGGTATGAATAAAGTAAGTATATGATGAATAGTATTATTCGTTGAGAATGGGTGGTGTGGCTACTGATGAGAGTGTTAAGTGAGACGGCGGTGGTAGTAGGAGACGAGTGAGATGGAAAGAGTTTCTTATAAGAATTATAAAAAGAGAAATAGCGCAAAAAGAGCCCTTAGGAGCCACATGTATATGAAGTCGGGAGGTCAAACGAGAAAGAAGAA
Organism: Paraglomus brasilianum; assembly: GCA_910592345.1. NCBI lineage: Eukaryota > Fungi > Glomeromycota > Glomeromycetes > Paraglomerales > Paraglomeraceae > Paraglomus > Paraglomus brasilianum. The sequence goes on from CAJVPI010000006.1 coordinate 88,795, forward strand.
ATCTACTGATTAGGGAAGTGTCACGGTATGACTGTCCACCATACCTGGGAGTGTGGAATTTGATGGTTATAGGAATTGAAATATTTTAGGTAGGCTTGGAAAAAAGGCCTTCTTAGAGTTGATATTGTGGTTGTTATTATTGTTGCTGTTTCAGATGCTGTTGTCGTGTTTGCCACCGTTATCGTCCTTGTATTATTGTTGCGCCCCTGTCAGCATTGTAATAGTAGTCTTGGCAGGGATTGGCGAATCTTGGGTAGTAGTTCAATGAATTTCTTGGGGGGAGTTGAATAAGTACCGTACGAATAAAGTAATATTATCCACAACAATATAAATATAAACAACTTATTAATTCATTATTATTTATATTATGTCGTATTACAACCGTGTTGCCTGAGGTGATCTGACACTGTCTAAATACAGAAACTGGCAATCAAAAGAATACGTCATTTTATCACTGATATGATCAAAACCCAACCAAAGCGCTTCAGGTAAGACCACGCCTTCATTGACTATGACATTCACAAGCTTTGCCTTCCTGATATTCAAATTCTTATCTCTTATCTCATCAATCATATCTAATTCCGAGTGATATAAGTATGCATTCGTTTAGTCGATGCTAGTACGTTCATCCTCATTGGTCAAGATCTATCTTTTCAAGTCTTGTCCCGCCAGATTCTTAATCAAACGAATTTGGCCATGTCACCGTTTGTGTTAATGTTTCAAGTGACAAGCTGAGGTTGCATAAGATTGTCATTGGTATTGATCCGCAGTATTGTAAATAATCTTCCGAATTAACCAACTTTTTGTTATGCTGCGCACCTCAAACTGCTGAGCGCCGCAGGTTTCTCCTAAGCACAAATATAACTTATCAATAATATTTACCCGAGGCAAAATTCGAAAATACGACAGTGTCTGCATGGAGCTCAACTTTTTAACTGTCATCCGTTGAATTGTCATTTGCCGGATTGAATTTACCAGCACCCTTTGAGAATGTGCAATCAATGGTAATTTAAATATAACCCAAATATTCGTTGTATCCAGGATTGATTAAATGTGCACTATAAAGGCTGCAACAAAGTCGTTCAGCTGGCCAAAGTACAATTCCGGCGACATTTTTTGTCAATTGTAAATTTGGTTTTCCATCGCGGCATTCGTTTTGTATTACCACGCATGCGCGACACTATACCGTTCGCCACACCAGATAATTGCAACCAATCCCTAACATGTTGATCTCAGTGGTAAAACATTCTCTTATTAGGACGTGTTTTTTTTGAAGGCAACTATCCTACCTCGAGGGTAAATGACTTGCAAATATAAACTTGCGGCGAGAGATTTTTTTGATAAAATTACTGTGGCAGTGATTTCAAAAGAGAAGTTGATTGTATCCATTGCTTTCAGCTGGATATTAATAATATTCTTGTCTCGGATCTGGAATGCCTCTTGCAACTCGGCAAACTTGAGTCACTCGAAAACTTTTTTGATCATAACCTATATCTAAGAAGCGTATTGCTTTTTCGTATTCAGAAGAATTATCCTTTATATCATTACAGGTGATTATATATAAATATTGTTATTTTCAAGTGAAGGTCACCAACGATCTTAAGTTTTATTGATTCCTTATTATTATGTTGCTTGTATTTTTATAATACTGTAACTAAATCGTATATCATATTCATTACTAATCAGACTATGGTCTTCAGTGTCCTAGTTAAACCTCTATTTTCATTACATACTAACACACTTTATCCTCTTTTCGGTCTAGCTTTTCGACATTATCGAGTGGTTTTGCTTTTTGAAATTGTTACATACATATTGTTGGTCTACCTTGATGAAGGACACTATGTGTGCGATGCTTGCTATGCGCCGGGCCAAGAGCTCAACATCCACCAGCCTGTATAACCTGATGTACATATCTTTCAAATAGAGTCCTCATATGTGCTTACAAGTCTAGAACCATTACTGCCAGAAGTGTTTTCAAATCAGAGTTTTTCATGTCCAAATTCGGGAGTATAGTAATCGACTTAAGATTTGTATACGTCAATCTTAGAAGCAAATCAACCTGCTGTTTCTACGTCTATCTACTCTAAACGCAATCGTATTTGCTCAACCGGAAGACTAGATCGATTATTCTCATTAACGGCTTCGCGCTCTACCGGTACGATTACCAGAGAATAAATTATATTTCAATAATTATTATTTCAGAGTGAGAAAACTCGAGCTGCTTGAATATCTTCAACTTGTTTCACTAACAGCGGGTGTGTCTACTGCAGCACATCTGGAAATTCTTGTAGAACTGCGAGATGCGTCTTCAACGTCATACTTACAGAATGCAACTTTGTGTGAATTTGTAAACGTCTGTTAATATTTAAGCTAATGTATTACACATACTCGCTAAATTTGTATCATTGGATTTCGCTCTGGTGCTTTCTTAGTACTATATTTTCAAGAGCGCGTTCTATAGTAAAAATAATAAATTATGTCTACGCTCTTACTCGGCATTTGAGGTGTGCACTTAAACACAGCTGGAATAAGCTTTGTGCTGGACTAACTGGTTCCGAAATAAGTCGCTTTTAAGATCCGAGAAATAGTACTTTCATCAACTCCAAGTCTCCATCATTATTCGACTCAATCGATGAATTCGGTCTGTGTCTTTTTAGCAGGACATGCATAATAGGTCTCGCTTATGTAATTCAGTAAGAGGATTCTCTTGAGGATTTCTAAGAACTCTCTAGCGCGACTATTATTGTGACATCTATTTCTTTATTTGTCTTATTTTAAAAATATGACGAACTTTTTAGCGATGCAGATCTGTAAGCACTGTAATATGTAACTCTCATCATTTACAAAAAAGATAAGCTTTATGCCGAACATATATGATTGATAGTTGAAATCTTTTGTGCAGCATGCCCCATATTAAATATTGGGCTGTCTGTATCAAGTCTGCAATTCTCTGGAATCGGAATTCAATGGTTCTAATTAATGTTTACAATTATCTGCACAGCCCCGCTTTGAAACAATGGTCATAAGCGAAAAAAACAACCGAGTCAATGTCCCCGTATTATTATCTCTACGCACTTTAATCGCATTTATCCATGACCCGCATACATATGATTATCCATTTATTGATATGACCTACGCACCAATTAAATAAGAACTCCTGACCAAAAAATACCGACTATTACACTTTAAAATGTAAACGTTCCATCGATGTCGATTTCGTGGGAAGCACTAAGTTGAGGCTTTTGAAGGTACTTTTCAGCAAGAATGTCACGCACGGAATTCAAAAGTTCCTGGTATGTGAGCGGGTATTTCTGTTTCACACTAATAAAATGTGTATCATGATTAATATGAGCAGAATAGGAGGGAGGGAGGGGTAGAAGCCGTATAACGACAAAGACGTACGTTGAGATCAAGGCAAATGACATGGCTCCAGTGCTCTTGCCTGCTTCAAATGCATCGGCCGATGTTTGCAAATCTTTGCATCTAATCAAAACTTTCTCAATTAGTAAATATTCCGGTATAAGATTTTTACATAAACGCAATATTAATCAAATTGAAATTATGCAAACCCGCTCAACATTATAACGTCGGCTTTACTCGATTTGTTGGCTTTGTTTCTTTGACTAATGACTTTTCCGTCTTTAGCCTTCTTCGTAAATGAATGTATATTGTCTTTCGCAACTTTCAGGTCGCCCTGGAGATATGAAATCCCTGCGTAGAATAACGCACTACCACCAGCCTTCAATATGCCCGGATCCTTGACTATTCCCTTTGTTGAATAGGTATATGGAAGATCGAGAGCAGTTCCCGAGTGGCACGAGTCAAAGATTACAGTCATACGGACACCTGTAATAATGTATTTGATGGAATTGTTAGAAATTGATGCAATTTGATATATAAAAAGCAATTGATTATTGAATACTTGCCCTCCGGCAATGGTTGTACTAGAATTTTGTTCATTTCCTAAAAACATGCGGCAAATGAGCAAATTTATATTAACGTACATAGAATGTAAATGTTTTACTAACATCGTCTATGATGTGTCCGGCAGTTGGAAAGTCGAGAGGCATAATGGTTTCGTCATAATAATCATCTTCATCATTGTCCGTGTCAAGCAATTGGCCACCATGACCACTGTAGTGTAAGAAAAGTCTAAGAGAGAGACATGTTGAAATAAAGTCTCAATTTCAATTGCACAGATAGTCAAGTGGGCCTGTCAGCGTAAACACAATCAATTCATTCAAATTTTGCACTCACGAATCACCAGGTTGCGCATCGCTGACAAGCCATTTTAATCCTTCAATCATGTTTTGTCTCGTAGGGATCTTTGTCGTATCCAATTGATCGTCAGTCAGAACTCTGATATTCGATTCTTCATAGCCATGTTGCTTCAAAAACGCTTTAATATTTGCTACATCGTTAATACATCCTGGAAAGCAAAACAATGAAAGGGTTACTACTAAATACAGATTATCGATAGTAAAGGGACATGTACAAAGTATTCGAATATATCTCACCTTTGAGCTCATATGGAGTCCCATAATAATTGATTCCAATCATTAAGGCTTTCTTCCTTCCCGACGACTGCACATAACTCTGAGTACTCGTTGTCGTAGCACTTTTTCCATCTACAGTAGTTGTTACAGTAGTTGTAGCTTTATAGAACGTAGTCTGCTGTTCACTCATGGCAGCAAGTGTGTTCAGCTTTCAGAGGTGAAGAGGGCTACCAAATCCGCCACATCTTCAAATACCATCTAGCATCTCTCAGTGTCATTGGACGATCATGCCCAAACTCTTCTTCCCCCAACAAGAACGATTAATAACACGTGGCAATCTGAGCCACAATATGTTCTCAATAGAACAATGAATAGTTTATTGTTATTGAAAGATCTATTACAAGGAGCGTGGGAAACTAAGATGGTCTACGGATATGGGATAATTGCGATAATTTCGTAAGCGTAATAGCAAGTGATACAATAATCTTTTACAGTAAACTGAATTTTATGATATTAGTTTGGTTCTACCGAATCGGGAATAAGTTTTCCACGATACGTGTAACGATGCCCGGTGATTAGGGCGTTTTATTCGAGCGTCATTACTCTAAACCTAATTTGTCGTTTTCGTTTCCCATTCCCTGTTACTGTCTTTTATTATTAATTAAATACACTAAGCAAGAAATGAGTATACGCACTCAATTATTGTTTATTTACTCTGTGTCAGTAGCTAAATGCGTAGATGATCTGCTAAGATAATGGTATTGGGCTGATTAAATAGAGTTTTAGTGCCGATAAGTGGCTATGATGTATGGTATAAACATCGCTATATCGTTTAGTATTAGCAAGTCTTGGAATCGAACAAATAGTGTTAAGATGCCATGTGAATATTAATAGCCTAGTCGTAACTTAATACCATCTTTGCATTAGCAGGCTTGCGATGAACGCCATGTGCCCATTCTATTAATATCGTTTGATTTGCCCAATTGTTTTTTCAAGTTCCATGTTTCCCAAAAAACATGCGAATAGAATTTTGTATCTAATATGGTTTAATTTCTTATAGTAGTTATACCTTTTTTGGCAGGAATAATAATGCGAAAAAGTTATTGAACAATAGTGGGACACATTTCAGGTTAGATGTGATAATTAAATAGATCAGAGTTAAAAAACAAACATGTATTTACAATCGATAGCAATAACATATACTTGACAATTTTAATTTGTATATTATGTTTTTTGTTTTATTTGTTTTACTAATTCATAAATGCGCGTTTCTGATACTCTCGCGTCGGATTGACATGTTCCGGTGCAAAAAAGCAGGTTATGTTCTGAAATAAGGAGGAAGCAGTTTGAAGAGCGAGGTTCCTGGTGATGTCAAATGTTAAGCCTTTCGGGATTCGTATATTTAGTTTTGTAATAGTTGATTTAGTATACATGATGCCACGGTTACTGAGTCTGTCAAATTGGGGGGTTTAATCATCGAATGATGACCCCACCAACGAAGCATTGGTTACTGGCCTTGAGATTTCGAGAGATATAGAGGAATACTAATATAGTGAACCCTCTCTAAATGCAACCTACCAAATGCTATGGGTCGATCCCAAGCTTATAAAACTATTAAGTATTTTCACTATCTATAAATGCGAGCTATTTCTGATTTGGCCATATGGCCCGATGCATTGCATTCACTTACCACTCCACGTTAATAATTATGCCATCGACTTGACAATTGATGAGATTTATCTAATATTAAAAGGGTGAAAGTGTAAGAAGCACGGTGATGAATACAAAGAAATTGTAATAGACTTTTTTGTACAGTTTGCATATTGCACACCCACCCTTTAGGAATTATGAAAAGTGGGGACGGTTGTCTGGATGCTGAGGAAATTTGAGGAGTCGGAATATAGTATTACGTTTCTCTTTGAAATACTTCGCCATCTTTGTATGCGGTCGAAGCAAGAATAAGAAGTGCAATTAGGACAGCCACGTGGAGATCACAGCCAACTAGTTTCTGTAACGAAAAAGAAACGACGAAGGCGCTAAATACAAAATAGTTTTAGTAAAATATTCTAACAAAATATGTTTCTTTTAGCTAAACATACCGATTTTTCTTGCCAAGATTTTTTTTTTTTTCGCGAGTACTTGAACAAATACAATTTCAAATAGTCGTCTCGCAGGGTGTTAAATTTCTCGTGGGGACATCCCATTAAATGCTTCTGTTTCCTCGTTGTTGAGCCCAAGTTGGGTAACGATAGTAGCGTTAGTAGCGTTAGTAGCCATTTTAGTTACTGTTGATAGTTGGAGAGTTGAGTTGAGAGGTGATGTATAAATACAATCAGAAAGTCACGTGAAACGAATACTACGCAGGATTGTCTGCCCTGAATTATATGTAAATTATCAATTAATCAATTGTATGCATGTAAACTTAGATGGGTTGTTTGTTCTCTAATTGTTTGTCTATTCAAGGAGTAAACTTATTTTATTACCTGCATATTTTAATGAAAAGGGCCGACGTCAGCTAAACTAATAAAAAAGGAAATTTGTCAGCCCCATCTTGGACATTACAGTATTGGGAAAGGGCTTCATGGCTTTGCTGATAGTTGGTTTGGGAAGGATTGGAAGACCATGTAGATGGATAGTAAGAGATGATCTAGGGATATGTTTAGGAAGAGAAAGATGGTAAGTTTTGTTCTTAACAGTAAAGGAGAGATTGTGTAGGTATTTTTCATAGGTATCAGCATCTTGGGTGAGTTGAACAAATTGTTCAGATGGGAAGAAGGCTGTGCCCAGGAGATCTTGGCAAAAACTTCTCAGAAATGCAATTAGCTTACAATCAATGAATAATGAGTTTGGAGAAGAGCAATCTGGAGGAACTCGTCCTACAAAATGTTTGTTAGTGAGAGAGAAAACAGTATTTCTCCAGTTGAGGAGAGTAAAGAACCATCAGGATTAACTAAGGGAGAATTTGTTGGAACTGATTTAAAGTAGCCTTCTGGAGCTTTTTGTAAAAGTGAGAGTTGTTGGAGAACAGCAGAATAAGAGGGAGCAGAAGTAACAGTAGTATAAGACATGATTGAAAAGACTATTTTTCAGTAGTTTGTGGTGACATGTTATTTTTTTCAAGTGATATCCCTCCACACATGCCCTTATTCTTCAACAAGCCAATGATTATACCTAAACCTTCTTCACACCCTCATCAAAAGTTTCTTCAGTAAATTCAATGCTAAAAGGCCAAAATTTCACTGGAAAATAGAGGAGCCTGACAGATGTCACAATCCCATAAAGGTAGTCAAAATAATCATCATTACCGTTTATTTCATACAAACTTTCGAGTTGCTTGATATTCTGATGGCTTCCATAATTTATTTTGGTTTGGAAATCATTTGTTAGAAAAATATAGCACCTTTTTTTATGGATAATCAGAAGCATAGATCTAGCCAAGTACAAATAATTAGCTATTGTTAAAGATAATCTTTGATATATTGAAGAAAAATTTCGCTAAAAGATATACGACGTAATAGAGACTAGTGAAAAAAACACAAATTGTTGCTGGTAAAAAGCTAATCAATATTGGTAAAAGTATAGAAAGTAATATCTTTAAGACTATTAAAAAACAAATGAACATAAGCTCCACCACAACTTAATGAATAACATAATAATTTCAGTGATAAAAATCAGTGAATTCAATACTAATAAAAAATCTTTTAGTCATCTTTGTATGCGGTCGAAGCAAGATTCGATAGATGTAGGCTAAATGTCGTTCGATACGTCTTTATTGGGATTGAAATTAGGACAACCACGTGGAGACCACAGCCAACTAGTTTATGGCCAAGGTCCTAACGCAAAAAATATGTTAAGAAACGACGAAGGCGCTAAATATAAAATAGTTTTAGTAAAATATTCTAACGAAATATGTTTCTTTTAGCTAAACATACCGATTTTTCTCGCCAAGATTTTTCTTTTTCCGCGAGTGCTTGAACAAATACAATTTTCAAGTTGTCGTCTCGCAGGGTGTTAAATCTACGTCTTTCTCGTGGGGACATCCCATTAAATGCTTCTGTTTCCTCGTTGTTGAGCCCAAGTTGGGTGACGATGGCAGCGTTAGTAGCGTTAGTAGCCATTTTAGTTATTGTTGATAGTTGGAGAGTTGAAAGATGAATAGAGTTGATAAGAGTTATGATGTATAAATGGGGATCTAATATATTCTCATTGGTCAATCTTCAATTCCCCCCTACTTATATCACCTGATGTTAAAAAGCGCAATATTACGTAATCGTCAAGCTATGCAAATCAAAGTAAGTACTCGAAAAAATAGTAGCTTGACGTAATTTTTATTACAAAAACTATTATAGATCCTACTTTCGTTAATAGACTATCTCTAATTCTAGACAATTTCTGCAAAACCTTTATGTACTTAAAAATCGAATTACGATTTAAAAGAAAAAGAATGAAGATTTCAAAATTCTTCCAATAATTCTAATAGTTTTAATTTTTTATCATTTTTACTAGTATTAATAATCAGTATTTATAGAAAAGTGTATGATTAATAAAGAAAAAAATTATAGTAGAGAGTCGCGAGGAGTGCGCTAACTATTTTTAATCTGGACGATCGCAGTCGTGTGTAGTAGACGCGTATGTGAAAATCATATAAATTAAAATTTGTTGTCACTGAAGTATTAATATCGAACTCTTATCATATTCGCTTACAAACCTTTGTCTTATTTATCATAAAAATGTCTGTAAACTCATTTGAATTATGAGCATTGAGAAATTCGATACCGTAGTTGAGGAATACCTCAAAACTTAGACCCAAAATTTCGGGAAAAGTCGTTAATTTCGCAAGAGCTTGCGGATATCGCGAAGGAAGTATTAACCGTTGATAACGAGCAACATTCCACAAAGTTGAAGGCATGGGTTAGAAAGCACTTTGCGATGATGAGAGTTGGGGAATCAGCTCGCTTAGTCGAAAAAAAAATTTTTGTAAAAGAGTGTCTGTATAATGTAATTGGAGATTTACATGAATAATTACGGCACGCGGGCTATATAAAGACTTACACCGCTGTAAGTTGTTTAAAGTTATAATAGCCACAGTAACACGATGAACGTACGCTCTCTTAAATGCTAATTCATATTTATTCTCAGATCTGCAAACAATATACAGTCAACTCTCTCTAAATGCACTCTCTCTAAATGCACGCTCCCTATTCTGCACGTGCAACCGATTTCGCAATCCCGAGGAGTGATTCTACTATAAAGATAAATTCTGTAAACGCACACACGGATGTGCATTTAGGGAGAGTTGACTGTACTAATACTCGAAATTCGTACAGTTTTTTGGTGGATGTCACACAAAAATATCGGTATAAAAATTTTTCTGGTACATCGTATACGTATCGTTATACGTAATAACGAGGTTTAATAGTAAAAATCGGCATAACCAAATAAGAATGTTTTGGTAATTATAACGACAAATTTCATCGTTAGATCCAGTTATCGTTATATACAGATATTGCTATATCCAGTCTTGAGGGTGACTATAAAGAGGGTTGACTGTATTTTGTATTTAAAGCGACACGTTATTTTTGGATTTATTCATAAACCTAGAACTCTCCAGATTTTTTATTAACATAAAAAGTGCGATCTGCATTAACCGTAATACATCATCAAATGTAGCGAATTGCTGCGCAAAAATCACGTGCGCGTTCAAAAAGGAAAAAAACAAACCAAATTTAACAAGAAAGACTATCTGTAACGAAAACAGTATGTTAAGAAACGACGAAGGCGCTAAATATAAGATAGTTTTAGTAAAATATTCTAACAAAATATGTTTCTTTTAGCTAAACATACCGATTTTTCTCGCCAAGTTTTTTCTCTTTCCGCGAGCGCTCGAAGAAATACAACTTTCAAATAGTCTTCTCGCACGTTGTTAAATTTATATCTTTCTCGTGGGGACATCCTATTAAATGCTTCTGTTTCCTCGTTTTGAGCCAAGTTGGGCGACGATGGAAGCGTTAGTAGCCATTTTAGTTGCTGTTGATAGTTGGAGAGTTGAAAGATGAATAGAGATGAGAGTTGAGAGATGATGTATAAATACACGTATATCAGAAAGTCACGTGAACAAATACTACGCAGGATCATATTGTCTGCCGTATTGCGTAATTTATCAATTATTCAATTGTTTGCTAAATAGGGTAAATGAAATTCGTGCCCGTGCATCCCTAAATTATTACGTAATAAAAGTTTTAATGCAACCAATCAGCGTTTTGTGTTAACGTTTCACTATATGATGCTGGCTGACTCTTCTCAAAGTGGTAAGTTCTCCTTTCCGTTTTTGGTGTCTGGTCAGGACGAGGTCATTTCATGAATGTGCATAAGTATACGTGTATAAGTTACAACGTACTACCCACGGATTCGTAAATGTCAACTATTATGCGCTTGCTTGCGCGTAGGCTGTTCGCCAGTATCTAATATTCCTGTATTTATTTGACATTTATTATTATACGCTTGCTTACGCGTAGGCTGTTCGCTACGCTCGAATATTTATTCACGTCGTATGCAAATCGGTACGTTACGAGTGTAGACCGGTCAGACACCACTTACGCCGCAAAGAGAAGTGTCCGCTGCGTTCTTAAGAAATATGA